>JAQQAC010007890.1:42987406-43034066 GCA_029783875.1 Phataginus tricuspis | reverse complement strand
AGTCCTGACCGAGAGCAGGACCGGCGGGAGAGAGGTGAAAAAACTCCTAGATGGCGCCCAACATGGGGCACGTCCAAGGAAGCGTGTGGGGCACGTCCGAAGAGGCGTGTGAGGAACGCAGACGGATCAATGATCACTCGGTTGACGGACCGGACCGATAGTCGGCAGAGTAAGCAGTCGGATTACGTGGTAAGCGCACTCCCGGGAAAAAAGGGAAAGGCAACTTTCTAAGAATGAACCTTCGCTTAAAGCGCTGATATGCTTAAGAGCTGAGGATTAGAACTCTCGGACTCTCAAGCTGAGAAGGTCTGGGAAGCCTTAGTAAAGGTGGCTCCTTGACTTTCTGCTAGTACAGCATCTCTGCTAATGAGACAGGGACTGTGAGTGTAGTCAGAGTGGGGGGAGGACCTCCGGGAAAGAGCAAGGCAGAATATTTGCAGTCAGAGCGACGTGACTGCGTGCAGGGAAATCCCCTTCCAAGACTCTGTGTTAAACATAAGCTCCAGAGTCATTCTTCAGTGAGATAGGTGGGTGTTCCCCAGATAAAGAGGAGTACCTCATGTTTTTGTTATGCTAATCACTTGTAGGATTCACTTTAGCATGCTAAAAGGCTCAGGCCTGTTTGCTGTCTTTCCTTTTCAGATCTGATGGGGTGGTTTTGCAAACCAGGCAACTGATTAGCATGCAAACCCAGCTGTAAACAACATAGTAAAAAGCAGCAAAAGATCCCACCTTAAAGATAAGATTGCCTTTTAACACCCAGGAAGTTTGGGAAGGAGGATTGTTAACTTTCTCTTTAGCAAACAGACAATACCTCAGCCCACTGTGGGGGCTGGGTAGGTCGCCTTTTGATATGCTCCTAGACCAAGACGCCAGTATCCCAGAGGGAGATGGGGTGAGAAATTCCTTGTGTTAAGTTAATTCTGAGTGTTCAGACAAATGCAGCACACCGGACTCTCTTGTCCCCTCCTGGGGTGAGCTGAGAGCTCTGTCCTATAAGCATCACTTAGGCATGAGAAAATAAGTGCTAGAGTTGGATTTTTGTCTCTTAGTAGTAAAATAAAACTGTCAGCTGTTAAGGTCTATAAATTTGTCTTTAGATTAGTTCTTTAAGACTGGCTTAATATGGACTAGTTTTTTTGGAACCTGCAAGATGTAAAAAAGCAATTTTTCCAGCTTATTGAAAGCAATTAAATATTAATGTTAATTGCATATAAACCTAAATGATAATCTTAAAAGTCAAAGTGACAGAATAAAGCTTACTTTGACCAATTTTAGTAAGTTACTGTATGTGTTAAGATCCAGAAGTAATCTTAAGTTTAAAATATTGAAATAGAACTAAAGATAAGGAAAGCCTGTATACCTTGAGGCAAAGGATATTCACATGTTAATAAGGCTCTGTTGAATGAAAGGTTTGATGAACACTTGATGTTTGATCTTTCCTTTTCTGAGAATTCATGGAAGTGTTTGCTTCAGGATATCTTGCCATGTAATTAAATTCTAGGAATTTTTATTTAGTTAAATTTAAAAGATAATTTTATATATAGCATTGAAACAAGTTTTCTGATCTTGGTAGTTAGTTCATTTTTCAGATTATATGCAAATTTCCCCAGTAAGTTATTATGCTTTTAGATTGCCTTTCTTGCAGTTTTTATTGACAAATAGTCTCCATGCTTTTGAAGACTCTTAGTGATATTGAAAAATATAATTTATTATAAGCGGTAAATTCAGCTCATGTTAAAAGAGAAATACATTTAGAGACATCTTGTAATGCATGGAGCTGTCAGTGTAAGTTGTTTTAAGTTTATCAGTTATTTCAAAATAGTGCAAATATTCCAAGAAATAACAAAATTGCTGTTATTAGAGATTGAACAGTATTTAAACTGACCCTAGTAATTCCTATCTATATAGAGGAAATTTCTTACAAATCAACAAAGCTTGGATTTGTTGTATCCAGATTTGAGTTTCTGATTGGTTATATCTAAGTCTGATAAAACACTTAAGATCTGGAAATCAATAGATGCCATTGATTTTATATATATGGTGTTTTATTTGTAATATATAAGCCTTATTTAATTCTAGGCCAGTTATATTTGTGCTAAGATTTTACATTCCTGTTAAGTTATAGCCTAGAAGTATTTCAGTATATTACAGCACAAAACTGGGAGTTAAAACACCTTATGCTCTCCCAGGACCTCCAGTCTGAGTGGAGCAGAGCACAAGCTAAACTTCAAAAACTTAAAGAAATTACCCAAGAAATACTGGGAGCGAGGCTTCACCTAGACTCTTTTTGAGTAAGCCCCTTTCTAATGCCTTGAATGTGTTTACCAATGCAGGAAAGGAGGGGTCTGCTGTTGTCTTTCCCCCTCCTCACCTCTCGCCCAAGTTAAAAGAAACCCAACATTTTGAAAAGGTTACTGGCTCAGCACAATTTAAGGAGTTGTATGCCATAGCATTGGCCCTAAGTAAAATTTCTGAACCTATGAATCTTTTTTTCTGATAGTCTGTATGTGGTGAACTTGCTTCCCACCTTAGCCTCTTCTTATATCAAGTTAGATAAAAACCCCATAACCCCCTTGATGATTCAGGTGAGATCCTTGCTGATGGCACGATCCAAGCCCATATTCTTGCAGCATCTCCGAGGACACCAAGGTTTGCCTGGATTCCTCTCCAGAGGAAACCTATTAGCTAACCAATTAGCGTCCTCTACTGCTCAAGCCCTTTCCATGCAACAGGCCCAAGATTTCCAGTGGGCCCAAGATCTCCATGAACTTACCCACCTAAATTAGAGAGGACTTCATCATAGATTTCCTCATATTCCTATTAAAGACTTGAAAAAAATTATCAGGACTTGTAAATCCTGTTTGCCTTTTCTACAAATTCCACCCCTCCAGTCTCCTGGAGTTAACCCAAGAGGCATTAAACCTAATGGTCTCTGGCAGACTGATGTTACAAAAACAAAAAGGGGGAATAAGCCCCCACGACCAATTACGGATGGCTCTACTTACATTAAATATTTTAAATTTTTCAAAAAATCCACCTCTAACGGCCTTTCAAAGGCACTGGACAAATCAAACGCCATATGCCAAAATAGATATAGATTCTCCCCAAGAGGGTGACCTCTTGAGGGCTTGTCTTTCTTCTCTCTTTCAGGACTGACCTTTTGAGGAAGAAGAAAAGGAGTGATGAAGGCTGGACTATTACTCCTGCCATAGTCCAGACTGCTGAAGAAGTGACACTGTTAAGCCTTCAACAAGGACATCTTTGCAGCCCTATGTTTTCTTACCCTCTGCTTCTTTCCTTTTTTACCAGAGTATAGGAAGAAATAATTAAGTTTGTTTAGTCTACCCAAGCTATTATTAGGAGGTATAATAATTGTAATGTCATCAGTTATTTTCATGCTCATGCGGTGGTGAAGATCATATCAACAGCAACAGATATTGTTGAAGAAGGAGTTCCCCATACCCCAGAGCGTTCATGGGCATTTATAGCCCTACAGAGAGGTGCAAGCGACCTCTTGAGAATGTCATTACTGGAAGTGCTAGGATGGTAGTCAGTGACGGGTAAGATCTCCTGAAAGATGGGGACAACCTAAGACAGGCACATCCTCGAGTACAGGATGGCATCTCTCATGCTCATACAAAAACAAAAAGGGGGAAATGTGGGGAACTGCCTTTGAATCTCAGCCTCGCCACGAGGGTGGCCGCTGAGAACTGCCTTTGAATCTCAGCCATGCCACAAAGATGGCCACTGAGAACTCAGCCGCGCTTCAGGGGTGGCCGCCGAAAGCCCCCTGAGGTTTAGCTGCGCCCACTCCGGTCAGAGACAGCTAGCTGCGCATGTGGGCAACTCTGTGCCTGATTCGGAAAAGTGAAAGTTGCAGGAGAGACTTCACCCTATATATCCCATGCCCTGAGCCCCAATAAACGAGTTCTCCCTTCGAGTGAACTTCCTGTCGCGTCTGATTGTCTCCGGCGAAAAGGAGCGGCCAGCGGCGAGTGGCCGGCGGCCAGCGGCCAGCGGCGGCGGCAGCAGAGGCTGGAGCGGCTGCAAGCGGCGGCGCCGCCGAGCGTCGGAGGCTGCGGGAACGGGCGGACAGCGGCGCTTACCTCCCTTGCTCTGCCTATCAGGGCGAGCCTCTCTCCCTGCCTTCCTCCCCTCCGCTGGCTCGGAGGGTCGCAGAAAGAGCTTGTAACACAAAGAGCTGTAGTCCTGACCGAGAGCAGGACCGGCGGGAGAGAGGTGAAAAAACTCCGATACCCCAGAACAAAACACCGGGGCCAGATCGATTGACTGCTGAATTTTATCAGACATATAGAGAAGATATAATACCCATTCTCATTAAAGTTTTCCAAAAAATAGAAGAGGAGGGAATACTTCCAAACTCATTCTAAAACGAAAACCAGGCAAAGACCCCACCAAAAAAGAAAATTACAGACCAATATGCCTGATGAACATAGATGCAACAATACTCAACAAAATATTAGCAAACCGAATTCAAAAATACATCAAGAGAATCATACACAATGATCAAGTGGGATTCATCTCAGGGATGCAAGGAGGGTACAACATTCGAAAATCCATCATCATCCACCAGATCAACCAAAAGAAGAACAAAAACGACATGATCATCTTCATAAATGCTGAAAAAGCATTCGACAAAATTCAACATCCATTCATGATAAGAACTCTTAACAAAATTGGTATAGAGGGAAAGTACCTCAACATAATAAAGGCCATATATGACAAACCCACAGCCAACATCATATATCAACCCAAACATATACAGTCAATCAATATATGATAAAGGAGCCACAGATATACAGTGGGGAAATGATAGCCTCTCCAACAACTGGTGTTGGCAAAACTGGACATCTACATGTAAGAGAATGAACCTGGATCTTTGCCTGACCCATACACAAAAGTAAACTCAAAATGGATCAAAGACCTTAATATAAGTCATGAAACCATAAAACTCTTAGAAAAAAATGTAGGCAAAATATCTTGGACATAAACATAAGTAGCTTCTTCATGAACATATCTCCCTGGGCAAGGGAAACAAAAGCAAAAATGAACAAGTGGTAATATATCAAGCAGAAAAGCTTCTGTACAGCAAACGACACCATCAGTAGAACAAAAAGTCATCCTACAGTATGGGAGAATATATTCAAAAATGACATACCTGATAAGGGGTTGACATCCAAAATATATAAAGAGCTCATGCACCTTAACAAACAAAAAGCAAATAATCCAATTACAAAATGGGTAGAGGGTCTGAACAGACATTTCTGCAAAGAAAAAATTTAGATGGCCAACAGGCACAAGAAAAGATGCTCCACATCACTAATCATCAGAGAAATGCAAATAAAAACCACACTGAATATTACCTCACACCAGTTAGGATGGCCAACATCCAAAACACAAACAACAACAAATGTTGGTGAGGATGTGGAAAAAGGGGAACCCTCCTATACTGCTGGTGGAAATGCAAATTAGTTTAACCATTGTGGAAAGCAGTATGGAGGTTCCTCAAAAAACTCAAAATAGAAATACCATTTAACCCAGGAATTCCACTCCTAGGAATTTACCCTAAGAATGCAGCAGCCCAGTTTGAAAAAGACATATGCACCCGTATGTTTATCTCAGCACTATTTACAATAGCCAAGAAATGTAAGCAACCTAAGTGTCCATCAGTAGATGAATGGAAAGATGTGGTACATAAACACAATGGAATATTATTCAGCCATAAGAAGAAAACAAATCCTACCATTTGCAGCAAATGGATGGAGCTAGAGGGTATTATGCTCAGTGAAATAACCAGGCAGAAAAGGACAAGTATCAAATGATTCACTCATATCTGGAGTATAAGAACAAAGAAAAAAATTGAAGGAACAAAACAACAGCAAACTCACAGAACCCAAGAATTGACTAACAGTTACCAAAGGGAAAGGGACTGGGGCAGATGGGTGGGAAAGGGGGGACAAGGGGGAAAAAGGGGCATTATGATTAGCAGACATAATGTGGGGGGACATGGGGAGGGCTGTACAACACAGAGAAGAGATGTAGTGATTCTATAGCATCTCACTACGCTGATGGACAGTGACTGTAATGGGGTATGTGTTTGGGACTTGATGATGGACGGAGTCTAGTAACCATAATGTTGCACATGTCATTGTAGATTAATGATACCAAAATAAAAAAAAATAGTAAATAAATAAATAAATAAAACAGGAAGAACACATTAAAAATAAATTCATATGGAAACACAAAAAAGTCCCTGGATAGCCAAAGCAATCCTGAGAAGACAAAATAAAGTAGGGGGAATTATGCTCCCTGACTTCAAGCTCTACTACAAATCCACAGTAATCAAGACAATTTGGTCCCGGCACAAGAACAGACCAATAGACCAATGGAACACACTAGAAAGCCCAGATAAGAACCCAAGCATATATGGTCAAATTAATATATAATAAAGGAGCCATGCACATACAATGGGGAAATAGCCTCTTCAATAACTGGTGTTGGCAAAACTGGACAGCTACATGTAATAGAATGAAACTGGATTACTGTCTAACTGCATACACAAAAGTAAGCTCAAAATGGATCAAAGGCCTGAATGTAAGACATGAAACCATAAAATTCTTGGAAGAAAATATAGGTAAAAATCTCTTGAATACAAACGTGAGCAACTTTTTCCTGAACACATCTCCCTCGGCAAGGGAAACAAAAGCAAAATTGAACAAATGGGACTACATCAAACTAAAAAGCTTCTGTACAGCAAAGGACACCATCAGTAGATAAAAAAGGTACCCTACCAAATGGGAGAATATATTTGTAAATGACATATCCTACAAGGGATTAACATCCAAAATATATAAAGAACTCACGTGCCTCAACAGCCAAAAAACAAAAAACTGATCAAAAAATGGGCAGAGCATGTGAACAGAGACCTCTCCAAAGAAGAAATTCAAATGGCCTAGCAGACACATGGAAAGATGCTCCACTTCGCTAATCATCAGGAAAATGCAAATCAAAACCACAATGAGACATTGTTACAAAAAGAGACATCGTCCAGTTAGGATGGCCAACATTGAAAAGACAAGGAACGACAAATGCTCGTGAGGATGTGGAGAAATAGGAACCCTCCTACACTTTTGGTGGAAATACAAATTGATGTAACTGCTGTGGAAAGCAGCATGAAGGTTCCTCAAAAACTAAAAATAGAAATATTGTTTGACCCAGGAATTCCACTCCTATGAATTTACCTAAAGAAAACAAAATCCCTGATTTGAGAAGACACACACACCACTATGCTTATCGCTGCACTGTTTGTAATAGCCAAGATATGGAAGCAACTTAAGTTTCCATCAACAGATGAGTGGATAAAGATGTGGTACATATACGCAATGGAAGATTACACAGCTACAAAAAAAAAGAAATCCTGCACTTGCAACATGGATGGATCTAGAGGGTATTATGCTCAGTGAAATAAGCCAGGCAGAGAAAGACGAATACTATATAATTTCACTTATTTGTGGAATATAAAAACAAAGCAAAACAGAAAGAACAAAACAACAGTAGACACTGAGAAGTAACTCATGGTTACCAAGGGGGATGGAAGCGGGAGGTGGTGTGTGGGGACTGTTGAGCCACTTTGATGTATACTTGATAATAATAAAAAAATTAAAAAAGAAACAAAAAAAACCCCAAAGCAAAACAGAAGGAACAAAACAGCAGTAGATGCATAGACACTGTGACGTGACTAGTAGTTACCAAGGGGGAAGGGTTGGAGCTGCTGCCGGCATTAGGGAGGATGGACAAAAGGGCACAATAATTATCACAGTATAAGTTGATCACTGTTGAACACTGTGATGTACATTTGAAACCAACATAAGATTGTATATTAATGACACTTTGAAAGAAAGCTTCTCTGAAAAAAATTTTGGAGGGACACAGAGATCAATAAACAGCAGACCCTAATCCAATATGACTTATTATTGTTACAAAAAGAGGAAATTTAGACACAAAGACACATATAGAGGGAAGATGATGGGAAGAGTCATAAGGAGAAGATAGCCATCTACAAAGCAAAGAGACAGGCTTGGAACAGATCTTTCCCTCATAGCCCACAGATGGAACCAACATCTGCTGTTAGAAAACAGCTGCAGTAATTCATCTAAACATAAAGCTTAACAATTTTTGGTTCCTTTGCTGCTAATAAGACCTAAGACATAGTTTGCTTTCTCTCTGCATAGACTGGAGTGTACTCCTAGGTCTTCCTAATCTAAGAGAATCCAAACATCCTCAATCAAGATCCAGGCAAGGCTTTTTGTCCCATTGTGATGGTTAATTTTATGTGTCAACTTGACTGGGCCATGGGTGTGGGTAAAATTGTAACATTTCCAGAATATTTCGACTGGCTTTGGTGCATTTGTATATCCTCAGGGGAGGGGAGAAGTTAATCTCCATGTCAATGGGTAATTACCTGTGCAACTGAGGGCATGTCTGAACCTGAGAGGTTAAGGTGAGGGGCTTGCTTCTTTCTGGAGCAGGGGAGAGAGACAGTGCTGGACTGCAGTTTGTAAGCAATAAACGGGTTTTAAACTTTATTTCTCCCTTTGACTGATTTCGGTTTTTAGAGGTATTTTGCCCCAAGATTTCCTCTTTCTGGACTTATATCTGGTGGAAGTAGGCAGGGTTGCTCTGAACCTGAAATCTGTCATAATGGGTGTGAACGTTGGGAGGGCTGCTCCTGTGGATGGTAGGGAGGCCCCAGTAGATGTAGCGGCAGAGGGGGCCGCTTCAGCTGTTATTATCCCCCAGCTGTGGAGCTTCCAAGTTGGGAACCCCTAGTGGGGAATTGGTCCATGATAAAGTACTTCCTACAGGGGTGGGCCTTCCCCATAACTGGGGAAGGGTGTAAACACTGGAAGCTGCAGAATTAGCCCCCGTGCGTGAGTTGGAAGACTGCTTGGACACCTTAGGGTGTCATGTAGCAGCTGGCATTGTATGTTCTCTTTTCATCAGGATGGTGGAAAATGTTAAACAGGAGAGAGAGGGACTTAGGCAGGAGAGAGACACACTTCAGCAACGCATGGTGGAGTTGGGCAATAACATACAGGATGCTATTAAGGAAGAGAGAGTTACTGAAAAGAGGTCACGCTCCTAGAAGACACCTTAGCAGCAAGGGGCGAGGCAGCAGGAAAAGCCACATTGCAGGAGACCATGGGGGAGGGGGTTGAAAGAGTAGTGCTTTCAGCCCCAAAAATGGTGGAGGAGGAGCCTGAGGGAAAAGAGGAGGCGGGGCCATTGGTGTATCTGCTACCCAGGCCACCGCCGGGGTACCATCTTCTCCTGTTTTAAATTTAAAGCCTCACCCAGCTGTAATTAAGAAAATTAAAATGAAACAGCCATGGGCCCCTCAGGGGGAGGAGCAGCTCCCTACGCAGGCTGTGGAGCGCTCCATGCTCTGCCCCTATACCCAGGATGAGCTGGTGGACATGAGCATCTGGTATAGGCAGGGGCCATCAGAATCTCTGCCTACATGGCTTTTACGTCTCTGGGATATGGGGGTGGAGAACATTGTTATTTGTTATGTTGGGTACTCAGATGAGTAGAATGGCTTCCCTGACGACTCACCCTTCCCTCTGGCAGTGGTTACAAAATGCCCGTCACACCTCAAGGAATCAGACACTCCTGGAATGGCTGACAGCTGCCACAGGGTAGTTTGGCCTAATCAGGGTGATTTACCATATTTTCCCATTAGTTGAAAAACATATGCAGAGCTACAACAGGTACTGCAGGAATTGGGTATGAAAAATACCATCTGTAATATGAACCCCCAGGGCCCTGATAACAAGGTGTTCACTATAGGGATGAGAAATCTGGTAGTGCATACAGCTCCCGCATCTCTCTCTGGGCCACTAGTGAATAACCTTGCCCACCACATAGGGCAACCCATAAGTGAGGCTACTCATACTTTAGCAGATCTGGGGGAGGTTGAAACAATAAGAGCACATAAGGAAGTAGGGGCTATAATTGAGAGGGGCAAAGGACTCTGTGAAGGTCTCAAGGATCCAGATGTGGTTTGATTTGATAAAGGCCTGGGTAGTGAAAGAAAAACTCGATGGGCAGCCCAATAGAATATTGTTAGAACTGTGGCACCAATTAAAGCCAGAGCAGGAGTTCTAGCCGCTGAGGTCCAGGACATGGAAACCAGAGTCAAGGCCTCATGCCTGGCCTGGTCCCTGCAAAACTTCATGGGAGACAGTACTTAGAATTTGCCTGAGCCCTCACCCCCACAGGAGGATGATTGGGCATTGCAGTTTGAGTGAGGGGGGCGTCAAAGTCCCCACCTTGGGGGACATGGTGGAGACCAGAGGTCACATGTAGAATTAGCAGTTCATTGGTCCCCTGTGAATGTACAACGTGTCCTGGCACTGGGGGGCACAGGAGCTGAGCGTTCTTTGATTCATAGCGACCCTGAGTGTTTTCCCAGGACCCCTGCTGTGATAGTGACTATGGGGGTAAGGCAATTAGAGTGAAGACAGCCCAAATCTCATTGGGGATAGGGCATTTACCCCCAAAGGAGTATACCATGTACATTTCTCCCATCCCTGAATATATTTTGGGGATATATATCCTGTAGAGCCTGTGGTTACAGACCACGGAAGGTGAGTTCAGACTGAGTGTACATTTGGTAAAGGCAATTCTGAGGGGACATGCTAAGTACCCACCTATAGCTTTGCTTGTACCTCAGTGGGTGACAAATACTAAGCAGTATAAATAGCCTGGGGAGCACAAGGAAATTGGAGAAACTCTACAGGAGTTGGAGAGTGTGGGCATCATAAAGCCCACTCATAGTCCTTTTAATTCTCCAGTGTGGCCAGTGACAAAGCCAGATGGCACCTGACATGGCCAGTGACAAAGCCAGATTACTTGGCCAGTGACAAAGCCATTAATTGAATGAAGTCACACCCCCTTTTGCATGAGGCTGTCCCCACTATAGCAGACATTCTGGACACTGTCAGCCATGAACTGGGACTGTATCATTATGTAGTAGACCTTGCTAATGCTTTCTTCTCTATTGACATAGCACAGGAAAGTCAGGAACAGTTTGTCTTCATGTGGCAAGGTTGGCAGTGGACATTCACTGTCCTTCCACAGGGATACCTCCACAGTCCCATCGTCCGTCATGGGCTTGTAGCCCAGGACTTGGCCAGATGGAAGAAACTGCAAACAGTGTGGTTGTATCACTACATTGATGATATTATGCTCACATTTGATTCTCTTTCAGATTTAGAAGAGGCAGTTCCTAGACTGTTGCAACATCTACAGGAAAGAGGATGGACTGTGAACAGCACCAAGGTTCAGGGACCTAGTTTGTCTGTGAAATTCTTGGTGATTGTTTGGTTTGTTAAAACTAAAGTTGTTCCTGAAGCAGTTATAGACAAGGTCCAGGCTTTCCCCACTCCACCACTGTGGCAATATTACAAGAGTTTTGGGTCTTTTGGGCTACTAGAGAGTGTTTATCCCCCACTGGCACATTCTGAAGCCCTTATACTGGTTGGTATGAAAGGGCATCACGTGGGACAGGGATGAGACATGTGTAGCTGCTTTCACTGCTGCCAAGCGGGAAGTCAAGTCCATACAGGCCTTGAATGTAATGGACTCATCAAGGCCATGTGAACTAGATGTTCATGTAACCAAAGATGGTTATAGATGGGGTCTTTTGCAGTGACTTGAACGGACACACAAACCTATTGGATTCTGGTCACAACTATGGAAAGGAGCAGATGTCCAGTACACCTTGATAGAGAAGCAACTGGCTGCTGTGTACCATGCTTTTCTGGCTATGGAGCCCATTCCTGGAACAGCTCCGACCAAGGTAATAACCACCTATACCATTGCAGGGTGTGTGCGAGACTGGACTCAAATACCATGGAGTGGCGTCGCACAGACACCTACACTGGTGAAATGGGGTTCATGTTTACAGTAGCACTGCACCCTCTCTAGTAGCCCCTTAAGTGGAGAACTCCAACGCTTTGGGGCCTGTGACATATACCAGAGGAAAGCAGGAAGAACTTGCTTTGGAGCCATTAGTAGCCAAGACTCCTTATCAGGAGGGAAAAGACCCTATACCTGAAGATGCTTGGTACACAGATGGCTCCAGTCATGGGCAGCCTCCAAAGTGGCGGGATGTTGCTTTCCATCCTAAGACTGAGACAATATGGATGGAGGATGGAGAGGGGATGAGCAGTCAATGGGCTGAGTTGCAGGCAGAAAGGCTCATTGATCACCCAGGAGGCTTACCCCATAGTTGTCTGCACTGACAGCTGGACCGTCTATCGGGGCTTGACCCTGTGGCTACTGACATGGTATCATGACAAACAGATGGTTGGTTATCGGCGCCTTTGGGGGAAAGAGTTGTGGCAAGACCTATGAGCCTCTGGTCAGACTAAGACTGATACTGTATATCATGTGACTGGCCATTTACCTTTGGCATCCCCAGGGAATGATGAAGCAGACACACTGGCCCAGGTGCAGAAGGAAAGGCTGCCTCTGATGTGGCCCAATGGCTACACCAGTGTTTGTTGCATGTGGGGCAAAAGACGCGGGCTGTAGCCCATCGGTGGGGATTGCCATTGACCTTTGAAGTCAGCAGAGCCCGAAGGAGTGCCTTGTGTGCTCTAAGAGGGACTTACACCAAGTCCCACAGCAACATGGGATAATAGTAAGGGGGCCAATACCCCCTGTCAGATGGCAAATAGACGGTATTGGGCCTCTGCCCATATCAGAAAGATATCTGTATGCCATGCGTTATGTGGACATGGCTACTGGAGTATTGGTTGCTTTTCCTGTACATCGTGCAGATCAGCAAACCACCAAGATGGGACTGGAGCATCTCTTTGCAGCCTATGGCCGCTTGCAGGTGTTGAGAGTGATCAAGTGACTCACTTTAGTGGACATGCGTTACAAGAATGGGTGCAGCGAGAGGAGGGCTCAAGATGGCGGCGTGAGCAGGGCAGTGGAAATCTTCTCCCAAAACCATACGTATTTTTGAAAATACAACTATTCCTAAAAGAGAGACCAGAAGATACAGTACAACAGCCAGGCTACATCTACATCTGTGAGAACTCAGCATCACATGAAGGGGGTAAGATTCAAAGCCATGACCCAGCAGAACCCGAGCACTCCCCGACCCCAACTCACTGGTGGGAGAAAAAGAATCAGAGTGGGGAGGTAGAGGAAGCACAGGACTGCTAAATAACCAGCCCTGGTGATCTACACCGGGAGCACAGACACACATCGCATAGGTGTACTGGATATTAGAGAAATGGAAGGGCAGGATCCCAGACAGAGACTGTGAGTGAGTCCCCAGAGCCGACTCCCCTGGGACAAAAGATAAGCCGGCGCTTTTTGTAAAGTCTTAAAGGGACAAGGGCCCAACAACTGAACAAATCATCCCAGCACACTCAGCCCAGCAGGCTGGGAATCTTGAGGAACTTTGGGCCCCCTAACCACCTGCTGGGTAAAGCAGCCCCGAAGCCCCTCACGGCAATGAGCAGGCCCCCGGTCGGTGCTACAAATGGACCGGCTGACGCGCCATAGCTACGAAGCAGTTGGAGAGCGGCCACGCCCACAGCAACCACACAGAGTCTCCACCCAGGGCGCAGCTAACCTGAACAGGCAACAGAAGCTGGAGTGAGGTCCGGAGGGCACGAAGGGGCACATACTTGCAGTAGAAAGCACCCAGCATGGCTTCCACACCCCGCAGTGCTCTAGGCTAGCCTGAGGGCGGCCCTTCCCATGGCAGCTCAGGGGATTATCCCAGAGACTGCCTCTAGTGTATGGGTAACTGGCACAGGCTGTGAAGAAGGGCAAGGGGAACAACAAGCAGGAAGGGGCTTTGTTCTCCTAGCTGACACAGGTGCCACCTGCCTGCGACCACTTCTATCACCACGAAAAGACAGAAGAATCTAGTCCAGTCAAAAATGACTCAAACAATGCCAGGTGGGATAGATATAACCAATTTCCTGAAAAATAATTAAAAATAAAAGTCATGACTATGCTGATGGACCTATAGAGAAATATGCAAGACCTAAGGGATGAAGTCTGGAGGGAAATTACAGAAATGAAACAATCAACAGACAGGCTTAAGAGCAGACTGGATGAGGTGCAAGAGACTGTTAATGGAATAGAAATCACTGAACAGCAGTACAGAGAAGCTGAGGCAGAGAGAGAGATAAGAGGTTCTGTAGGAATGAAAGAATATTGAGAGAACTGTGTGACCAATCCAAACGGGACAATATTCGCATTATAGGGGTAAAAGAAGAAGAAGAGAGAGAAAAAGGGATAGAAAGTGTCTTTGAAGAAATAATTGCCGAAAATTTCACCAAGCTGGGAAAGTATATAGTCTCTCAGACCATGGAAGCGCACAGATCTCCCAACACAAGGAACCCAAGGAGGACAACATCAAGACATATAATAATTAAAATGGCAAAGATCAAAGACAAGGACAGAGTATTAAAGGCAGCCAGAGAGAGAAAAGAGAACACCTACAAAGGAAAACCCATCAGACTTCTCAACAGAAACCTTACAGGCCAGAAGAGAATGCCATGATATATTTAATGCAATGAAACAGAAGGGGCTTGAACCAATAATACTGTATCCAGCACGATTATCATTTAAATTTGAAGGAGGGATTAAACAATTCCCAGACAAGCAAAAATTGAGGGAATTTGCCTCCCACAAACCACCTATACAGGATATTTTAAAGGGACTGCTCTAGAGGGATGCACTCCTAAGGCTAACTAGATGACACCAGAGAAAATAAAATCATAGTAAAGAAAGTAGAACATCCAAATACTAACTAAAAGCAAAAACAAAATCAACTATCCACAAAAACAGTCAAAGGAAACACAAAAGAGTACAGAATAAAACACCTAATAGATAAAGAATGGAGGAGGAAGAAAAAGAAGGGACAGAAATAAAGAATCATCAGACTGTTGTGTTTATAATAGCTTAATAAAAGGGTAAAGTTAGACTGTTAGATAGTAAAGAAGCTACCCTTGAACCTTTGGTAACCACGAATCCAAAGCCTGCAATGGCAATAGGTACGTATCTATCGATAATCACCCTAAGTGTAAATGAACTGAATGCACCAATCAAAAGACATAGAGTCACTAAATGGATAAGAAAGCAAGACCCATCTATATGCTGCTTACAAGAGACTCACCTCAAACCCAAAGATATACACAGACTAAAAGTGAAGGGATGGAAAAAGATATTTCCTGCAAACAACAGGGAGAAAAAAGCAGGTGTTGTAGTACTTGTATCAGACAAAACAGATGTCAAAACAAAGAAAGTAGCAAGAGATAAATAAGGACATTACATAATGATAAAGGGGGCAGTCCAACAAGAAGATATAACCTTTATAAATATCTATGCACCCAACACAGGAGCACTGACATATGTGAAACAAATACTAAAAGAATTAAAGGAGGAAATAGAATGCAATGCATTCATTTTAGGAGACTCCAACACACCACTCACTCCAAAGGACAGATCAACCAGACAGAAAATAAGTAAGGACACAGAGGCACTGAACAACACACTAGAAGAGATGGACCTAACAGACACCTACAGAACTCTACAACCAAAAGCAGCAGGATACACATTCTTCTCAAGTACACATGGAACATTTTCCAGAATAGACCACATACTAGGCCACAAAAAGAACCTCAGTAAATTCAAAAATATTGAAATTCTACCAACCAACTTCTCAGATCACAAAGGTATAAAACTAGAAATAAATTGTACAATGAAAACAAAAAGGCTCACAAGCACATGAAAGTCTAACAACATGGTTCTAAATAATGAGTGGATCAAAGACCAAATTAAAACAGAGATCAAGCAATATATGGAGAAAAATGACAACAACAGCACAAAGCCCCAAATTCTGTGGGATGCAGCAAAGGCAGTTCTGAGAGGAAAGTTCATTGCAATCCAGGCCTATTTAAAGAAGGAAGAACAATCCCAAGTGAATAAAGTAACAATTATTGAAATTGGAAAAAGAAGAACAAATTTGGCCCAAAGTCAGCAGAAGGAGGGATATAATAAAGATCAGAGAAGAAATAAATAAAATTGAGAAGAATAAAACAATAGAATAAATCAATGAAACCAAGGTCTGGTTCTCTGAAAAAATAAACAAAACAGATAAACCTCTAGCCAGACTTATTAAGAGCAAAAGAGAATCTAAACACATTAACAGAATCAGAAATCAGAAAGGAAAAATCATGATGGACCCCAAAGAAATACAAAGAATTATTAAAGAGTACTATGAAAATCTATATGCTAACAAGCTGGAAAACCTAGAAGAAATGGACAACTTCTTAGAAAAATACAACCTTCCAAGACTGACCAAGAAATAGAAAATCTAAACAGACCAATTACCAGCAATGAAATTGAATCGGTAATCAAAAAATAACCCAGGAACAAAACCCCAAGGCCAGATGGATTCACTGCTGAATTTTATCAGACATATAGAGAAGACAAAATACCCAATCTCATTAAAGTTTTCCAAAAAATAGAGGAAGAGGGAATACTTCCAAACTCATTCTAATGAAGCCAGCATCACTGTCATAGCAAAATCTGGCAAAGACCTCACAAAAGAAGAAAATTACAGACCAATATCCCTGATGAACATAGATGCAATAATAGTCAACAAAATATTAGCAAACCGAATTCAAAAATACATCAAAAGGATCATGCACCATGATCAAGTGGGAGTCATCCCAGGGATGCAAGGATGGTACAACATTTAAAATCCAGCAACATCATCCACCACATCAACAAAAAGAAGAAAAAAAAACACATGATCATCTCCATAGATGCTGAAAAAGCATTTGACAAAATTCAACTTCACTCACGATAAAAACTCTTAAGAAAATGGGTATTGAGGGCAAGTATATGACAAACCCAGAGCGAACATCATACATAGCAGCGAGAAGCTGAAATCTTTTCACCTAAGATCAAGAACAAGACAGGAATGCCCACTCTCCCCACTGTTATTCAACATAGTACTGGAGGTCCTAGCCATGGCAATCAGACAAAACAAAGACATACAAGGCATCCAGATTGGTAAAGAAGAAGTCAAATTGTCACTATTTGCAGATGACATGATACTGTACATAAAAACCCCTAAAGTACTCCACTCCAAAACTACTAGAACTAATATCTGAATTCAGCAAAGTTGCAGGATACAAAATTAATACACAGAAATCTGTTGATTTCCTGTACACTAATGATGAGCAAACAGAAAGGGAAATCAGGAAAACAATTCCATTCACAATTGCATCAGAAAAAAAAAATACCTAGGAATAAACCTAACCAAGGAACTGAAAGACCTATACGCTGAAAACTACAAGACACTCCTAAGAGAAATTAAAGAGGACACTAATAAATGGAAATTCATCCCATGCTCTTGGTTAGTAAGAATAAATATTGTCAAAATGGCTATACTACCTAAAGCAATATACAGATTCAATGCAATCCCTATCAAAATACCAACGCATTCTTCAACGAACTAGACAAATAGATCTAAAATTCATGTGGAACCACAAAAGATCCTGAATAGCCAAAGCAATCCTGAGACAGAAGAATAAGCAGGGGGGGATCTCGATTCCCAACTTCAAGCTCTACTACAAAGCCACAGTAATCAAGACAATTTGGTACTGGCACAAGAACAGGTCCACAGGCCTGTGGAACAGAATCAAGAGTCCAGATTTTAACCCAAACATATACGGTCAATTAATATATGATAAAGGAGCCATGGATATACAACGGGGAAATGACAGCCTCTTCAACGGCTGGTGTTGGCAAAACTGGACAGCTACACCTAAGAGAATGAAACTGGGTTGTCTAACCCCACACACAAAAGTAAATTCAAGGTGGATCAAAGACCTGAATGTAAGTCATGAAACCATAAAACTCTTAAAAAAAAATAGGCAAAAATCTCTTGGACATAAACATGAGCAACTTCTTCATGAACATATCTCCCCAGGCAAGGGAAACAAAAGCAAAAATGAACAAGTGGGACTATATAAAGCTGAAAAGCTTCTGTACAGCAAAGGACACCATCACTAGAACAAAAAGACATCCTACAGTATGGGAGAATATATTCATAAATGACATATGATAGGGGTTGATATTCAAAATATAGAGAGAGCTCATGCAACTCAACAAACAAAAAGCAAAAAATCCAATTAAAAAATGGGTAGAGGATCTGAACAGACACTTTGCCAAGGAAGAAATTCAGATGGTCAACAGGCACATGAAAAGATGCTCCACATTGCTTATCATCAGAGAAATGCAAATTAAAACCACAATGAGATATCACCTCACACCAGTAAGGATGGCCACCAGCCAAAACACAAACAACAACAAATGTTGGCAAGGATGTGGAGAAAGGGGACCCTCTTACACTGCTGGTGGGAATGCAAATTAGTTCAACCATTGTGGAAAGCAGTATGGAGGTTCCTCAAAAAACTCAAAATAGAAATACCATTTGACCCAAGTATCCCACTCCTAGGAATTTACCCTAAGAATGCAGCAGCCCAGTTTGAAAAAGACAGATGCACCCCTATGTTTATCGCAGCGCTATTTACAATAGCCAAGAAATGGAAGCAACCTAAGTGTCCATCAGTAGATGAATAGATAAAGAAGATGTGGTACATATACACAATGGAATATCATTCAGCCATAAGAGGAAAACAAATCCTACCATTTGCAACAACATGGATGGAGCTAGAGGGTATTATGCTCAGTGAAATAAGCCAGGCAGAAAAAGGCAAGTATCAGATGATTTATCATATGTGGAGTATAAGAACAAAGAAAAAAACTGAAGGAACAAAACAGCAGCAGACTCACAGAATCCGAGAATGGACTAACAGTTACCGAAGGGAAAGGGACTAGGGAGGATGGGTGGGAAGGGAGGGATAAGGGGGAAGAAGGGGCATTACAATTAGCAGACATAATGTTGGGGGAGGCACGGGGAGGGCTGTACAACTCAGAGAAGACAAGTAGTGGTTCTATAGCATCTCACTACGCTGATAGACAGTGACTGTAATGGGGTATGTGGTGGGGACTTGATGATGTGGGGATTGTAGTAACCATGATGTTGCACGTCATTGTAGATTAAAGATACCAAAAAAAAAAAAAAGAATGGGTGCCGCAATTAGGAATAAAGTGGAGATTTCACGTACCATATAATCCTACTGGGGCAGGCATGATAGAGGGGTACAACCTTTGAAATCTGGCCTGAAGTCAGACGCCAATACTCTAAGGAGTTGGTCAGTTCGCCTATTGACTGTGCTGCGGCATTTGAATGAGAAGCCATATAAAGGAACTTTGAGCCCTGTGGACATGCTCACACACCTTGCTTCCCGTCCTATACAACAGTATGTCCAAACCAAAGAAAAGCTATTGAAGCCAGGATATGGCCAGCAGAGCAACATCCTGCTGCCAGTCCCACTGCATTAAACCATGGAGACACTGTTGAATGGACGTGGCCCTGGTCATTTTGACACATGGGCCAGCGATGGCTAGCCCTTCTGGCACCTTGGGGGAAAGGCCTGGAAGCTGGCCTCCTCTGTATTCCTGGAATAACAGCTGAATGCCCCCCAAAGGTCATGGTAGTGTAACCAAATTGTCCAGGAGGCAAGAGCATCTTGCGGGGACTTTTTTTTTTTATCTTTATGGCCAGTGCATGTACCTCTCGTAGCCCTATATATTGACCCATCTGTAGATCCCACAGGGAGGGGGTGAAAATCTGGTATACTAGACCATTCCTGCCACTGCTTTATCACAGGACCACTCTCTTGCATGTATCCTACCTGATGGATAAGATTTGCCTAAGCTGGTGTCACTAAAACATGTATCTTATCACCCTTAAGGGTATTTTCTCCTACAGTCCTTGTGGCCTGAATGCGCCCCCTGGCTGCAGCTGCCGCATGATGATTGCTCTGAACCCTCAGCTACTGCCTGCCTATGGAATGGGCATGACTTTGAACCTAGCTGAATCCTCTAGCTTGAGGATTGTCATGATTTTATTGCTGTTGCTATTGTTATGTCATTGGTCACAATGATCCAGTTTTCTTGCCCAGGGACCATTGCAGAGGAAGGGGAACAAGTAGATTGTAAGGTGAGATTTCTGGAGGGGTGACCCATGGGTAAAATTGTAACATTTCCAGAATATCTCGCTTGCCTTTAGTGCATTTGCATATCCTCAGGGGTGGAGAGAAGTTCATCTCCATGTCAATGGGTCATTACCTGGGCAACTGAGGGCGTGTCTGAACCTGAGAGGTTAAGGTGAGGGGCTTGCTTCTTTCTGGAGCAGGGGAGAGCGATGGGGTGGGACTGTAGTTTGTAAGCAATAAACGGGTTTTGAAGTTTATTTCTCCCTTTGACTGATTTCGGTTTTTAGAGGTATTTTGCCCTGGGATTTCTTCTCCCTGGACTTACAATGGGACACCTAGATATTTGGTCAAATATTATTCTGGGTGTTTCTGTGAGAGTGTTTTTGGATGGGACTGATATTTAAATCAGTATACTGAGTAAAGCAGATTGTTCTCCATAATGTGGGTGGCCTCACTCAATGATAGGAAGGCCTGTCCCTCCTCTGGACCTCCATCCGTAGTAACAGAGAACCCTCCTGCTTGATGGCCTTTGAACTGGAACAGCAGTTCTTCCTGGTTCTACAGCAGCTTCAGGTCTCCGGACTCAAACTGAAACATTGGCTCTGCAGATTTTGGACTTGCTAGCTTCCATAATCATGTGGGTAAATTATTTATAATATACCTCTCCTCACTTACACAGCCAGCAATTCATTCTCAACATATAAATTTTTCAACAATAAAGTTTTGTAAAATTACCACTCTGAATTTTATGAAAAATTTCTTCATGCCCAAATCCTTTCAGAAATGGTCTTGGTTTAGGAAATAAAATATAAATAAATATCAAATGAAAGACAGATTAAGAAGAAAATTTCTGCTTGGTATGTACCTGTTTTGAAAAAGGCCATTGTGGAAATCTAGCTATTTCTTTACACAAATGACACCTGGTAGACCAAAATGTGTCTTTTGTAAATAATGAACTTCTCAGATCAATACTCATTGCTCTGAAACTTGAAAATGAAAAACACTCCTTTAAAATACGGACACAGTGAGAAGAGAAACTACATATAATGGTTTAAGTAAAAGGATTCTATTCATCATGAACTGCATTCACTGTTTTATTTTTCATTCCCTTGGTTCTTTATTATTGCCTGTTTACTATCTTTTATCTGAAAGCTGATTTATCATAATTAAAATTACTATGTCTCATAATTAAAATGTTATCTTAAAAATTAAAAACTCATTCTTATACAGTATTTGAATTTGATCTTTCTTTCCTACTTTTTTTTTTCTTCCAATTTTGCCCATGTCACAGTTAACCTAAAACCTAAGTTACAGTATTTGACTACAGTTCAGAGGTGGCAAATTAGGTAAAACATATCATTTTACAAATTGATCCTTGTGGGTAAAGTGGGGTTCCTATGGCCAGGATCCTCAATGAACTTAAACCATCTGATAATGTAACTGGCCTGTTGCTATGCTACCGCTTCCACACCTTTAGGCAATAAGCCATTATTGTGTTAACATAAAGAGTTCTGCCCAGTGCTCTGCGTGCGACTGGGTGGCGGGGCTGCAAGGCTGTAGGAGAGCGGAGCGGTGGCTGGAGTGGTGGCATCGCTGAGGACAGAGGCCCAGAGGATGGCTGTGCGGGACGACTGTGCAGAGAGGCCCAGAGGACGGCTGTGCAGAAGGGCCCAGAGGTAGAGACCGGCTTGCTGCATCCGAAGCAGCAGTGATAACAGAGACTCGCTCTGAGTGAATGGGATTTTAGTGACTGACCTGCCACCTGGAAATAAAGTTGGATATAACCCTTTCACCCCAAGAACCCTTTGCTGTAAATTTCTTTGGTCACAGTGAATCTATAGCGAACTTGCCTGGAGCTGAAACTCATTTGCAAGACAATCCTATATGAGCTTTTGAATAAGTAATGACCTGTTATTTGTTCCCTCTAGGCAGTTTTCAGAATAGAGATTATCATGTAATAGACGATTTCTGCAGTCTGGATGAAAACGTTGGGAATTTAGTTTAGCATTAATAAGTGATAACTTTTAAAAAGGTACATGTCATCTTGGTTCTATGTCCTCTCATTAACATTTTATTATCTTTTATACCATGATAAATGATTTGGTTTTATTATGGTACCTTGTGTTTCTTTCCTCTCTTTTCACAAAATGAGTATAAATACTGTTGGGCAAGATATGAACAGTCCTATATGTATAGTAAGGGAGTTTGCGCTTACCTAGAAGTGGCTAATAGAAAGATTAGGAAAACTATCCATGAATTTTCTGTTAAATTGTATAGTGTAAGACTGAACTAAAAGGATTATACATGAGCCAATATTACTGCATAAACTTAATCCATTCAATACTCATAGTTTCCTTACAGAAGATAAGAGTACAGTATATGTGGATGCCTAGAGAAAAATTCTGATTAAATGACAACTACTTATACTTTTCCAGATCCCTACAAAATTGTTTTTCCTATAAATTTGTTCCTCAAACACAGTATGAAAGCATTCATTCTGGAGACTTTCCCAGTAGTTTGGGGGCCTGAGGATATTTTTTCTCTTGAATATTTTCAGAACCCTCTTATGTGGACTTTGAGCCAGAAGACCTGGAGTCTCATTCTGCCATGGCCTAGTGCTGTGAGATCTTGGACCTCTTAAGTCTTGTAAAAAATGGAGTGAAAAACACCTACCTCACAGGGATACTGAGAGGACTCAGTAGGATAATATGATAGCTTAGAGCAGCATGTCCCATCGAAATATAATTTGAGATACAAATGCGAGCCACATTGGTAATTAAAATTTTTTCTTGCAGTCATATTAAAAAAGGTAAAAAGATACAAGTGAAAATAATTTAAACAATGTTTGTATTTAGCTTAATATATCCAAAGTATTTCAACAGATAATCAATACAAAAAATTATCAAAATGTTTTACATTCTTCTGAATCTTATTAAATCTTTGAAATCTGGTGTTATTACATTACAGCACATTTCAGTGAAGAGTCTTTATTGAAAAGACTCACTAGCCATTATGTGCCTAGTGGCCACACTACTGGATAGTACAAGTACAGATCTGAATTAATTTGTCTCTTAAGTTAATTGATCATTTAGTAGGCAAAGCAGAAGGGATCCAACCTAAGCTGGTGAAATGATTGTTTCTTTCAGACTCTTGGGAGTTTAAATTTTTCCTAAAGTAGGCATCATCTCCTTTGGTATGTTGAATTTTAAAAAAGTCAAAACAACACTGAAATGTAAAAGTAAAAGTCTCCCCACATCACTGCAAAACTAACCAATGCTATCAGCCACTACAGATAACATTTGGGTAAGTGGGCTTCATGATACATTTGGAAAATCACCAACTCTTATTGCCCCTGTAGTTTTTTAACTATGATTAAGTTCTAGATTCTACTCCCCTAGTTTGCTTACCATTTGCGTATCGAAAACATTTTCTTTCCTAGATTTTTAGTTCTGGAAATACCACTATGAACTTTGCTTTATACTTTACCTAGTGCAGACTACCTGAACATAACTTTATGTTTTTGAATATACACTTACCCATTTTGGTTCTGTTCAGTGATGTCTTTTCATCATGTAGATGATTGAAGAAAATGGAAGTGAGATTTACTATTTTGACTGACTGGTGTTTCAAAGGCAAATGAGTTAATGCTTGTATTGACCACTTGACATCAGAATTCTTACTCTGAAAACCCAGTGTTACTGATAGTCTTCCAATCAGTGGATTGTTTCCTTTATGGATTTAAGTTTTATACATTTCCCGCAAAGCTTGTACATTTTGAGCAATAAAAAAGAAATCTAGTGAGAGGTGGCAGGAGGTGGGCATGCCAGGTTGCAAAGTATATAGATGATAAAGCATTTCTTAGAAGAGGTGCTGTGTGTAGTTAGTATATATTTCCTTCCTCTAAAAATGGTAATTCCATGAAAAGTTAAATGGGAAGACAGAGACTTGTATTAAAATCAATGGTAGGTGTAAACAAAATGTTTGACAAGACTCCAGTAAGCCCAAATATACTATGTCCAAAAAGAAAGTTATTTGAGAATTTAGCAGAATACTAATTTAAAAAAGCTAAACGTATTACCAAGATTTCCTTGCTCTTTCGAATTTCAATGGTAGGGGTATTCTCAGTGCCTAGAACAGTGCTTGGTACGTATTAGGAGCTCAGTGAATACTTGCGGTATTACTACATTGATCGTCGCATAAGGTCTTCCCGGAATGCCTGCCGAACCACAACACAGTCAAAATACAAAGCCGAAATATAAAAGCTCTTAATACAATTAGGAGTCCGCGGAACGAAGACTTTACAGAAATGTAGCAAATAGTGTACTATATATACAATATTTTGTTCTCCCAGTGTTTAAGTCTAGCGGGAGTATACCTTTCCCCCTCTGGTAAAAAACAAGAGCATCCCACTCAGTAGGAAAGCACTGAAGGCAGGGTCAGAAAGCCCGACACTTTGTTCTTGCCCAAGTACAACCTACCTCTTCTACGCAGGCGCGGGAAGGGGCGGGGCCAAAACAGGCCGAGGAGAGAGGCGATTTGCTGGGTTCGGGTCGCCCCGCCCCCTGTCTCGCGTCAGTCGGTCTCTGAGCCGCTCCTGGCAGACTAGCTGAGATCGCAAGCTTTTACAGCGTACCCTCCGGTGGCTGAAGGGACGAACGTGGCTAGTCTGTGAGCCTTGTGTGCAGCGCTGCTACCGCAGCTACTTGCGCTTGCTACGAGGCTTAGGGGTTTCCATTCAGTAAGTGTGAAAGAGGTGGGTACGCAGGGGCTTCCAGAAAAGCCTGTTTTCGCTCCGGCCAGCCGGAAGTCGCATTTTCCTGTGGCCGCTGCCGCGCTAAGGGTGAGTGGGAAGCTGGGGAGGAGGAGGGAGGTGAGGCGCTGCCCCTTTGGTTGGGTCGGTTTTGGCGCGCACTCGCGTCCGCGCTCCGTATTGGCTGGCAGGCGCCGTCCCCGAAGCGCGCCCCGCGGTTGGAGGGCCCGGGCGCGTGGCATCCGCCCGCTCGCCCCATTGCGGGTCACTGGGCCTTGGTTTCGGGAGGACGAACGGGCGGCGTCCGGGCCCGGATGTGTGCAGCTGGTTGGCGCGAGGGAGGAAGCAGGGGCATGCCTGGCTGTCTGGATGAGGTGGACCGTCTACTATTTCTGCACCACCAACTGGCCGCAAACTGGGCTCGTGGGAGGAGGTCGCTGAGACCTGCTTCTGCCATTAAAAAGCAATACCGGTGTTGGTGACACTAGCTTCACCTGTATATCAGCATTGCCTTTGGACCCAGTGCTGTACTACAGTTTTTATCCTAGTTGCTTAAAAGAACTAAGTAAAAAGGGTTCAAAGTTGTTGACAGGAATGTGTTAAACGTTGAAAGATTACACTTAGTAAGTGGCGTTCAACTTTTTTAATGACACGCACTAAAGCACATTTTAGCGCGCAGTCATCTAACTGAAGTAGAAGTTTCACGACGCAATGCTTATTCCTCAAATGCCGTGTAGTCTTACATTTTCTCCTCTCCAGTTCCATTTCTGTTTAGTTACATTTTTCCGAAGAGTGTTCATGACCCCACTAAATAATTTTGGGACCTCGGGCCGCCACCCGCAGTTTGAAAAACATTACCCTGGTTCAGTTTACTGGGCCTCGACCAGTATTTGTTTAACCTGAAATAGAATAGGAAATAGGGGGCATCAAATAATTAGATACGTTTTTGTTTTTTCCTAAACTGTTTCGTTTGCGTATGTGCACGTTAGGACACTGTAAAATGTATTCATATGAGGTGGGTCATAGTCAAGGTTTTGAGGCGGCTGCACTGAATAAAGGCATGGCCACAAAATTCAGATATATGTGGGACACAGGACATGGCCGGGGGATTCAGACCTTGGGTTTGAGTGAGCCTCACCTGGTGGTCTTGTTAACCACGTTTCACATCTTTTTCTCCTGTTCCTCTTCCTTGCTTCCATCAGTATCTCAGGTTCATGGTGGTGGTAAAACATTCCCTACACATGTCAGTGCATAATCTCATTTGATGGGATATTAAGTCATTATTAAGTTATTGTTGGTTACCAGAGCCAAGTTGATTAGAGTTGAATCTGCCTTTGAAACAGCAAAGTTAGGATGCTGTTCTTGAGGATAGACTGGCATATCCATGTATCTGTGTTTTGCTTTTCTGGGTGACCAGCTCTCCCATCTTTGAGAACCCTGTATTTAATCCAGGACTGCATCGTGTTTTGTAAATTTGTTTAGAATACATAATTTTCCTTTTGTAACAAGATTTTTCCAACCAGAATTATTGTGTGTGTATGCATGAGATACAGATATCAAGAGTCACTAACTTCAGTCACTTTAATCATTGATAGGGCTGAGTTTGGGTATATATAGTGAGAAAAGAGAGTAGTTTCACCATACCGTAATATAATTTTTATGATTGTAAGTACCTTCAACAACAGAAAATCTAGACTCCACTTACAGGTGCAAGCCATATTCTGTTTTTGATTTACCAGTTTTTTGTTCCATCAGGTATACAATGAATCCTAGTATGAAGCAGAAACAAGAAGGAATCCAAGAGAATATAAAGGTATGTGATGGAACTACTTTAATCTGTTCTAGAAATCGTGTGGTTAAAAGTATTTGACATAATTTAGCCAAATTTAACCTCGCTATAGTTTCTATAAACTTTGAATTTTTAGCCAGAATACAAATAACAATAGAGAACATTAAGAACACTAGTTATGAATATTAAGTCTTCTGATTTACAGTCATGGGATTTAGGATGTCTTTCCATTTATTTAGGTCTTCTTTAAGTTCAACAATGTTTTGTAGTTTTCAGAGTATGAGTTTTACATTCCTTTCTGTTAAATTTTTTTAAGTATTTTTAAAATTATGTTGTAGATGGAATTGTTTCCTTAATTAAATTTTCAGCGTGCTTGTTGCTACTGTATAGAAATACAATTGATTAATACAATTGATTTTTGTATTCTGGTCTTGTATTCTGCAATCTTGATGAACTTATTTTTATTAGAGCTGATAGTTTTTCTTAGTAAATTCCTTAGGACTTTACAAATAAGATTATTATTGCTTTCCTTCTCTTATATTTTATGAAATGATTTTATTAATAATGTCTTTGACCACAGAGACATATTTTGCATTATATTATATTGCATGTATTTCCAGAGTACATCATAGTCATTACCATCTAACCTGCTTGTTTGCCACACTTTTTGGAATCCTATCCCAAATATGTATTTTTATAGCAATAAGGGCAGATTAATTTTATTTGTAATTTTGACTGGTGCTGCTCTTAAGGTTTTAAATGAATTTACAACTTAGGTTCTATTATAACTTAGATGATGAGGATTCTTGGAAATGAGACTACATCTTCAGGAAAACTATCAGTTTACAGATTTAAGTTAAGTAAATAAAAACCTTTGGTTAGTGATGATAGGTGCTTTTTGATAGGTTGTTTTGTTTACCTTGCCTTATTCTGTATCCTCACATTATTTTTCTTGAATAATATTTTGCATTGATAATTTGTGAACTTGAGTCCATCAACTTCCATTTACAGAGATGATTTCCCGCTATGTTTTGTGTGTGTGTGTTTAAACTTATTATTATGAAAATTTTCAAATATTTAAAAATAGAGTCAGTAGTATATAATTTCAATTAATTTCCCTATTTTTAACAATTATGGCCGATCTTGTTTGATCTACATCTCCATTCGCTCCCTCTTTCCCCCACCTAATTTTTTGAGGCAAATCTCAGACAATTTATATAATCTCAGCAGATCCTTACATTTAAAGATAAGTCTAATGTTTACTAGTTCGGATAAAACTATCTTAGATATATAAATTAAGGACCTGGGTTCTGTTTGGTTCTGTGTCCAAAACTGCGACCTTGGGTAAGTTATTTACTGTCTTAGCCTTGGACTAAAACTAGATTTATAAGAATGAATTTTAGGAGTTCACAGTTCCCATGGCAATTGTATGCAAAACTCTGTGTGAGTGTGCTCTTCTGTGTATTTTTTTTTTTCTGAGAGAAGGTTCACAGACTGTCAAATAGTTTTCTGAAAAGATTAAGACCCATTAAAAAATAATACGAAAATCCTTTTTGGCTCTAAAGAGTATTATTCCAATGCGTGATCTGTATAAGTAAAATGATAATAGTAACATTCATCTTTGGAGCTGGATGCTATAAAGCTTATGTGTATAAAAAATCTTAGAAATTGTCATTTTTTGTGAGAGTAATTTAGTTGACTTCTTTGGCCATTATTATTAGAAAAAGCATTTGAATAAATAACACCTTTTATTATTAAGGTACCAAAGTTACATTTTCCTCTGTCTGGAGGCTATTGACTAATGTATAATCTAAATTATATCTGAAATGTTAGTGTAATATTTGTTCTCACAGTAGCTGGCATTTGTTCTTCAGTTAAATAGTGAGATAATAATCAGCAGCAGAGACCGTACCGTGGGAAAGGTGAACTCTTGTCATGTGAAGTACAGTGTAGAATCAGTAACTTTCTCACGCTGCTTTGGTATCATGTTCTTGCTCACCTTGTTTGAGTATTCACCATTGTTTGTTATCCCATGGTGGCAGAATAACTAATAATTTTTTGTGAAAATAGAGCTTTCAGGTCAGGAAAACAGGAAGGTATTTACATACAACAAGGAAGACATTATTTTTTCCAAAACAATAGCTTGGGCATTTTACAGTATTTTAGTATGATTCAGGTACTGACATTTTTAGCCGTCTTCTAATGAATGGGCTTGAAGCAAAACTGTTTCTACAATCTGGTAAAGGTTGTTGGAAGGGGATCCTGCTGCATATGTATTTGATCTTGTGTAAAGTATGTTCTCCAAAATTATATCCCTTTGGTGAGTACGTATAAATGAGTTAGGGAATATTCATGATTTTAAGGAAATCTGAGATGTATCCTTTTGATTAGGGAAGGAAAGACTTGGCCTTGTCATTGTAAGTAAATAACCTTTTCCTGCAATTTACCTCTTTTGTGGGTTTCTAACATAAATGTGATGTTTGCTAAATTTCTAGTTTCTGTGTGGGAGATCTTTTTAAGAGTGAATAGAAATATTCCTGTTGTACTGGAATTTCATCACATATGGTTTGAAGTAGTAGAGCTTAGAAATTTTGTATTTTTAGCAAGATATTAGTTGACAAAATGATTATCAAAATGGTTATAGCAAGAACATATATTGAAGAGGAAGGAAAATAGCTACTTGTTTGTGTCAAATTTGGGTGTTATGTTCCATTCTTAGAATTTTTCTAATTTCTCAAATTTCAAATTTACTTTTAGGGAAATTACAAGTTTGCTAGTAGATTAAATCAGTATCTTGTTCATATGTAGCATTATAAAATTAGGTAACAGACCAAATATTTGTGTTTTTAGTTTCTAAATTGCAGTAGGGCTAAGAGTAATGATTCATACAACAACTCAGTAACCATATAGTGAATTATCTTGACTTTTAGAGTAGTCCTGTCCCAAGAAGAACTTTGAAGATGATTCAGCCTTCTGCTGCTGGATCTCTTGTTGGAAGAGAAAATGAGGTATGTTTTATTGAGCTAGAATGGGGTACATATGATACTTTTCTTTATATTATTGAAAACATTTCCAAGATTTCCTTAGCCAGAAATACCTAAATCATTAAAATTTGGAAATAATTTAAGAATAAAAATTGTGTATTCCCTACAGAAGTGGTTTTTGTTTTAATTGTTCAATTTAGGAAGTTCAAAATTAGCATGAATACCTATAATAGAAGTGGGATGATGTAAGTTATGAATTAACCTGTAGGAGTAATGTTTGGTATTTGGAGAATAACATGTTAGATTCATTCATTTGTCCTTGTATGTAAATGATGAAATCATGGATGAGGGTATCTAGCCTTATAATACTGTCTTTCTTTGGGACTAAACTATTTAAACAATAAAAATAATTTCAGCTAAGCCTTAGACCAAATCTAATACTAAATAGTTACTGAAGATAAAATTCCTGAAAAACAACTATACATTTTGATAGAGTTTTGAATTGTGAGCTTTTAAATGATCCAAAGATGTCAAAAAGATAGACTTGAGTGCTCTATTTTTAATACATAATGACAAAACCACCTTGCTTTCTTGTTCATTAAATCAAAATAAATGAGATTAATATATGTATTTCTATTATAGGTGGTTAAAGGCTTGTCTAAAAGAAAACATTGGAGCAACCAGTTAACATCTAAGACTTCCAGTTCTGGGGTTATTGTCCCAGAACATAGTGAAAATAAAAATCTTGGAGAAGTTAGTCAGGAAGCATTTGATCTTATGATTACAGGTATGGAAAAATCTCTTTCTCTATTTTATGTATATAGATATAAATATCTGTATCTATATATATTTAGTTCTTTAAGTATTAAAGTTTTTATCATGCAGGTAAATATTACTTATTTTACTGTTAGGACTTCTGACCAAAGCCTCTTAATCTGGGGACACTATTAGATATTTTACTCAGTTTTTGGTAACTTAAAATTTCTTATGGTTGTATATACGAACACTGTACATTTGGGCAGGTTTTGTTGTTCAGGTGAGATTTAAGTATGGATGAAATACTAAGGATAGTAATATGGCAGCTCTTGGAAATAGTCTTTTCAGAAGAATAATGTCTAAAGAATGAATCTGAAAAGGAATTTGAATATAGTAGGAGGATATGAAGTAAGGAAGCCTACAGAAACAATGTTGAAACAAAGGGAGTAGAGATAAATGAGAAATGTGTCTATAATACATAATTTTTAATGGAATGGCAGTGGATATCAGAAGAGGAAGCTAATGATGTTTTATAAGCATTATGGAAGATGATTACTTCTAATCATAGGTCATTGGATATTATGGATAAAAAATGTTGAGACCTAGAGAAGGTAATTGACATACTCAAGGTCATAGTGACACATAGACTCATTTTAAGTTGCTGGAGGACAGTAAGGAAAACAATTTTATTAGTCAAAATTAGGAAAGGTGGGCTGCCAAGAAATAAAGAAGCTCTTTTATAATGTAGAATAAACAGGATTTGTAACACTCATATCTGACTTGGATAAAATTAATAAAGCTTGGTACCAAAAAACATAAATACAGAAACAATTACTATACATCATAGTGCTAACATAACCACACAGATGGAAAAAATTTAACCTATGTAACTTGAACATAGAACTTTGACTATAGACCTTCAATGGGCTGCATTGTGATTATTTAAAGAACTGCTAAAAAATCCTGAATTTTGTTTGTTGGTTGTGATGCTGGTATAGCAATTTTCAAAAAAATTGTGTGTGTTTGAGGATTGAGCATATGTTGGTATTGTTGAGCTCTTGATTGGTGAATGGGGATAAAAATAAACAATGGGGAAGGAAAGGAAGAACTCTTGTTGAATTGAAATTGGGAATATCACTATAAACTGGTGATTTTTTAAGCAGTACATTTCCTAATTCTGCCAATGAAATAGCCTAGAAACGATACCCCGGTAACAGGGAGCACACTCAGCACCAGTTCTTATTTTGTAAACACTGCGATCCACTGGAGCTCCTTGGAGAAATCACTGATTTCAGAACAGGGCCTAGGAAACTATAGAGTAAGTTTGGGATGTTTTGGTTAGTAAATAATGAAGTACTCAAAAACATGATCAGCTTGCAGAGATTCCTCCTGTCTAAAATTGGGAAAATTTGATAATCAAATGAATAATGACAACAATGGCTTTTATATGTTGACTGAAAAAAAAAATACGTGAATCCATAACAATAAATATTCTTTTGAATTGGGATAGAGAAAGTTCTTTTGCAGAATGATGTCAACTACTAAATGCAGAGGGAATTAGTATAAATAGAAAATCGCTAGTTTTTATCTACTATAGATGAAATGGAATAAAATTGGGTGAAAGTCTGTCAGGGAACGGGATTTTTTTTAAAAATTTTTTTATTAAGGTATTATTGATATACACTCTTATGAAGGTTTCACATGAAAAAACAATGTGCTTACTAGATTTACCCATATTATCAAGTCCACATCTATATCCCAATGCAGTCACTGTCCTTAAGTGTAGTAAGATGCCACAGACTCACTATTTGCCTTCTCTGTGCTACACTGTTTTCCCTGTGACCCCCAGACTATGTGTACTAAACATAATACCCCTCAAGCCTCTTCTCCCTCTCTCCCCACCTGCCCTCCCACACCCCTCCACCCCACACCCCTCCCCTTTGGTAACCACTAGTTCTTTCTTGCAGTCTCCAAGTCGGCTGCTATTTTGTTCCTTCAGTTTTGCTTCATTATTATACTCCACAAATGAAGGAAATCATTTGGCACTTGTTTTTCTCTACCTGGCTTATTTCACTGAGCATAATATCCAACTGCTCCATCCATGTTGTTGCAAATGGTAGAATTTGTTTCTTTCTTATGACTGAATAGTATTCCATTGTGTATATGTACCACATCATCTTTACCATTCACCTACTGATGGACACTTAGGTTGCTTTCATATCTTGGCTATTGTAAAAAGTGCTGCAATAAACATAGGGGTGCATATGTCTTTTTGAATCTGAGAAGTTGTATTCTTTGGGTAAATTCCAAGGAGTGGAATTCCAGAGTCAAATGGTATTTCTATTTTCAGTTTTTTGAGGAACCTCCATATTGCTTTCCACAATGGTTGAACTAGCTTACATTCCCACCAGCAGTGTAGGAGGGTTCCCCTTTCTCCTCATCCTTGCCAGCATTTGTTCTTAGTCTTTTGGATACTGGCCATCACGGGTGTGAGGTGATACCTCTTTGTGGTTTTTATTTGCATTTCCCTGATTAGTGATGTGGAGATCTTTTCATGTGTCTATTGGCCATCTGAATTTCTTCCTTGGAGAACTGTCTCTTCATATTCTCTGCCCATTTTTTATTCAGGTTATTTGCTTTTTGGGTGTTGAGGCATGTAAGTTCTTTATATATTTTGGATGTTAAACCATCGTCGGATATGTCATTTACAAATATATTCTCCCATACTGTAGGATGCCTTTTTGTTCTGTCGATGGTGTCATTCTGTTTCTGAATACAGAAACTTTTTAGTTTGATGTAGTCCCATGAGTTCATTTTTGCTTTTGTTTCCCTTGCTCGAGGAGATGCATTCAGGAAGAAGTTGCTCATGCTTATACTCAGGAGCTTTTTGCCTATGTTATCTTCTAAGAGTGGTTTCATGACTTACATTCAGGTCTTTGATCCATTTTGAGTTTATTTTTGTGTGTGGGGTTAAACAATAATCCAGGTTCATTCTCTTGCATGTAGCTGTCCTGTTTTGCCAACACCAGCTGTTGAAAAGGCTGTCATTTCCCCATTGTATGTCTATGGCTCCTTTATCATATATTAATTGACCATATATGGTTGGATTTATATCAGGGCTCTCTAGTCTGTTCCATTGGTCTATGGGTCTGTTCTTGTGCCAGTAACAAATTGTCTTCATTACTGTGCTTTGTAGTAGAGCTTGAACTTGGGGAGCATAATCCCCCCAGCTTTATTCTTCCTACTCAGGATTGCTTTGGCTATTTGGGGTCTTTTGTGGTTCTATATGAATTTTAGAACGATTTTCTCTAGTTCGTTGAAGGATACTGTTGGTATTTTGATAGGAATTGCATTGAATCTGTAGACTGCTTTAGGCAGGATGGCCATTTTGGCAATATTAATTCTTCCTATCCATAACCATGGGATGTGTTTCCATTAATTGGTATCTTCTTTAATTTCTCTCATGAGTGTCTTGTAGTTTTCAGACTGTAGGTCTTTCACTTCCTTGGTTAGGTTTATTCCTAGGTATTTTGTTCTTTTTGATGCAACTGTGCATGTAATTGTTTTCCTGATTTCTCTCTCTGCAAGTTCATTGTTAGCATATAGGAATGCCACAGATTTCTGCGTATTAATTTTGTATCCTGCAACTTTGCTAAATTCAGATATTAGATCTAGTAGTTTTGGAGTGGATTCTTTAGGGTATTTTATGTACAATATCATGTCATCTGCAAACAGGGACAGTTTAACTTCTTCCTTGCCAGTCTGGATGCCTTTTATTTCTTTGTGTTGTCTGATTGCAGTGGGTAGGACCTCCAGTACTATGTCGAATAGAAGTGGGGAGAGTGGGCATCCTTGTCTTCTTCCCGATCTTAAAGGAAAAACTTTCAGCTTCTCGCTGTTAAGTATAATATTGGCTGTGCGTTTGTCACATATGGCCTTTATTATGTTGAGGTACTTGCCCTCAATAACCATTTTGTTGAGAGTTTTTATCAGGAATGGATGTTGAATTTTGTCAAATGCTTTTTCAGCATCTATGGAGATGATCATGTTGTTTTTGTCTTTCTTTTTGTTGATGTGGTGGATGATGTTGATAGATTTTCCCATGTTGAACCATCTTTGCATCCCTGGAATAAATCCTATTTGATCGTTATGGATGGTCCTATTGATGTATTTTTTTTTCCTTTTTTATAATTTCTTTTGGTACCATTAATCTACAGTTTCATGTGCAATATTATGGTGATTAAACTACCCCCTTCATCAGGTCCCCCCCATCAACCCCATTACAGTCACTGTCCATCAGCGTAGTGAGATGCTGTAGAATCACTACTTGTCTTCTCTTGAGTTGTATAACCCTCCCCATTCCCCTCCAACATTATGTCTGTTAATCTTCATGCCCCTTTTACCCTCTTATCCCTCCCTTCCCACCCATCTTCCCCACTCCCTTTCCCTTTGGTAACTATTAGTCCGTTCTTGGGTTCTGTGAGTCTACGGCTGTTTGTTCCTTCAGTTTTGTCCTTTGTTCTTATACTCCACATATGAGTGAAATCATTTGGTACTTGTCTTTTCCAGCTTGGCTTATTTCACTGAGCATAATACCCTTTAGCTCCATCCATGTTGTTGCAAATTGTAGGATTTGTTTTCTTCTTATGGCTGAAAAATATTCCATTGGGTATATGTACCACTTCTTCTTTATCCATTCTTCTACTGATTGACACTTAGGTTGATTCCATTTCTTGGCTATTGTAAATAGTGCTGCAATAAACATAGGGGTGCATCTGTCTTTTTGAAACTGGGCTGCTGCATTCTTAGGATAAATTCCTAGGAGTGGGATTCCTGGGTCAAATGGTATTTCTATTTTGAGTTTTTTGAGGAACCTCCATACTGCTTTCCACAATGGTTGAACTAATTTGCATTCCCACCAGCAGTGTAGGAGGGTTCCCTTTTCTCCATATCCTTGCCAACATTTGTTGTTGTTTGTGTTTTCGATGTTGGCCATCCTCACTGGTGTGAAGTGATATCTCATTGTGGTTTTAATCTGCATTTCTCTGATGATTAGCGATGTGGAGCATCTTTTCATGTGCCTGTTGGCCATCTGAATTTCTTCTTTAGAGAAGTGTCTATTCACGTCCTCTGCCCATTTCTTAATTGAATTATTTGCTTTTTGTTTGTTAAGGTGAGTGAGTTCTTTATATATTTTGGATGTCAACCCCTTATCGGATACGTCATTTATGAACATATTCTCCCATAGTATAGGATGTCTTTTTGTTCTACTGCTGGTGTCCTTTGCTGTACAGAAGCTTTTCAGCTTGATACAGTCCCACTTGTTCATTTTTACATTTGTTTCCCTTGCCCGGGGGGATATGTTCATGAAGAAGTCACTCATGTTCATGTCCAAGAGATTTTTGCCTATGTTTCTTCCTAAGAGTTTTATGGTTTCATGACTTACATTCAGGTCTTTGATCCACCTTGAATTTACCTTTGTGTATGGAGCTAGACAGTAGTCCGGTTTCATTCCCTTACATGTAGCTGTCCAGTTTTTCCAACACCAACTGCAGAAGAGGCTGTCATCTTCCCATTGTATATCCAAGGCTCCTTTATCAAATATTAACTGTCTGTATATGTTTGGGTTAATGTTTGGATTTTCTATTCTATACCACTGGTCTGTGGGTCTGTTTTTGTGCCAATACCAAATTGTTTTGATTACTATGGCTTTGTAGTAGAGCTTGAAGTCAGGGAACATAATTCCCCCTGTTTGATTCCTCCTTCTCAGGATTGGTTTGGCTATTTGGGATCTTTTGTGGTTCCCTATGAATTTTAGAATTATTTGTTCCAGTTCATTGAACAAAGCTGTTGGTAGTTTGATAGGGATTGCATTGAATCTATAGGTTGCTTTAGGTAGTATAGCCATTTTGACAATATTTATTCTTCCTAGCCAAGAGCATGGGATGCATTTCCATTTGTTTGTGTCCTCTTTAATTTCTCTTAGTGGTGTCTTGTAGTTTTCAGAGTACAGGTCTTACACTTCCTTCGTTAGGTTTATTCCTAGGTATTTTATTCTTTTTGATGCAGTTGTGAATGGAATTGTTTTTCTGATTTCTCTTTCTGTTAGTCCATCATTAGTGTATAGGAAAGCAACAGATTTCTGTGTGTTAATTTTGTATCCTGCAACTTTGCTGAATTCAGATATTAGTTCTAGTAGTTTTGGAGTGGAGTCTTTAGGGTTTTTTATGTACAATATCATGTCATCTGCAAATAGTAACAATTTGACTTCTTTACCAATCTCGATGCTTTGTATGTCTTTGTTTTGTCTGATTGCCATGGCTAGGACCTCCAGTACTATGTTGAATAACAGTGGAGAGAGTGGGCATCCCTGTCTTGTTCCCTATCTTAGATGAAAAGCTTTCAGCTTCTCGCTGTTAAGTATGATGTTAGCTGTGGGTTTGTCATATATGGCCTTTATGATGTTGAGGTACATGCCGTCTGTACCCATTTTGTTGAGAGTTTTAATCATGAATGGATGCTGAATTTTGTCAAATGCTTTTTCAGCATCTATGTAGATGATCATGTGGTTTTTGTTCTTCTTTTTGTTGATGTGGTGGATGATGTGGATGGATTTTCGAATGTTGTACCATCCTTGCATCCCTGGGATGAATCCCACTTGATCATGGTGTATGATCCTCTTGATGTATTTTTGAATTCGGTTTGCTAATATTTTGTTGAGTCTTTTTGTATCTACTTTCATCAGGGATATTAGTCTGTAATTTTCTTTTTTAGTGAGATCTTTGCCCGGTTTTGGTATTGGAGTGATGCTGGTTTCATAGAATGAGTTTGGAAGTATTCCCTCCTCTTCTATTTTCTGGAAAACTTTAAGGAGAATGGATAGAATTCAGAGGTGAATCCCTCATGTCCAGGGTTTTTGTTCTTCGTTAGTTTTTTGATTACTGATTCAATTTCGTTGCTGGTGATTGGTCTGTTTAGTTTTTCTGTTTCTTCCTTGGTCAGTCTTGGAAGTTTGTGTTTTTCTAAGAAGTTGTCCATTTTTTCTGTTTTCCAGCTTGTTAACATACAGATGCTCATAATATTCTCTTATAATTCTTTGTATTTCTGTGGGGTCCGTCGTTATTTTTCCTTTCTCATTTCTGATTCTGTTTATGTGTGTAGATTCTCTATTTCTCCTAATGAGTCTGGCTAGGGGTTTATCTATTTTGTTTATTTTTTCAAAGAACCAGCTCTTGGTTGCATTGATTTTTTTCTATTGTTTTATTCTTCTCAATTTTATTTATTTCTTCTCTGATCTTTATTATGTCCCTCCTTCTGGTGACTTTGGGCCTCCTTTGTTCTTCTTTTTCCAATTTCAGTAATTGTGTCTTTAGACTGTTCATTTTGGAATGTCTTCCTTCTTTAAATAGGCCTGGATTGCAATATACTTTCCTCTTAGAACTGCCTTTGCTGTGTCCCACAGAAGTTTTGGCTTCGTGTTGTTGTTGTCATTAGTCTCCATATATTCTTTGATTTCTGTTGTGATTTGGTCATTAACCCATTGATTAAATAGGAGAATGTTGTTAAGTCTTCATATATTTGTGAGCCTTTTTGATTTCTTTCTAAAATTTCTTTCTAGTTTTATACCTTTGTGATCTGAGAAGTTGGTTGGTAGGATTTCAATATTTTTGAATTTACTGAGGTTCTTTTTGTGGCCTTGTATGTGGTCTATTCTGGAAAATGTTCCATGTGCACTTGAGAAGAATGTGTATCCTGTTGCTTTTGGGTGCAGAGTTCTGTAGATGTCTATTAGGTCCATCTGTTCTAGTGTGTTGCTCAGTGCCTCTGTGTCTTTACTTATTCTCTGTCTGGTTGATCTGTCCTTTAGAGTGAGTGGTGTGTTGAAGTCTCCTAAAATGAATGCATTGCTTTCTATTTCCTCCTTTAATTCTGTTAGTATTTGTTTCACATATGCTGACGTTCCTGTGTTGGGTGCATATATATTTATAATGGTTATATCTTCTTGTTGGACTGACCCCTTTATCATCATGTAATGTACTTCTGTATCTCTTGCTACTTTCTTCGTTTTGAAGTCTATTTTGTCTGATACAAGTACTGCAACACCTGCTTTTTTGTCTTTGTTGTTTGCATGAAAAATCTTTTTCCATCCCTTCACTTTTAGTCTGTGTATATCTTTGGGTTTGAGGTGAGTCTCTTGTAAGCAGCATGTAGATGGGTCTTGTTTTTTTATCCACTCTGGTACTCTGTGTCTTTTGATTGGTACATTCAGTCCATTTACATTTATGGTGATTATAGATAGATATGTACTTATTGCCATAGCTGGCTTTAGATTCGTGTTACCAAAGGTTCAAGGGTTGCTTCTTTACTATCTGAAAATCTAAGTTAACTTTCTTGTTAAGTTATTGTGAACGCCGTCTGATGTTTCTTTATCTCTCCCTTCTTATTCTTCCTCCTCCATTCTTTATATATTAGGTGTTTTATTCTTTGCCTTTAGTTAGTATTTGGATGGACTGCTTTCTTTGCTATGATTTTATTTTCTCTGGTGACATCTTTTTAGCCTTAGGCGTGCTTCCCTCTAGAGCAGTCCGTTTAAGATATCCTGTACTGGTGGTTTATGAGAGACAAACTCTGTTATCTTTCGTTTGTCTGGAAAGTGTTTAATCCCTCTGTCATATTTAAATGATAATCGTGCTGGATACAATATTCTTGGTTTGAGGCCCTTCTTTTTCATTACGTTAAATATATCATGCCATTCTCTTCTGGCCTGTAAGGTTTCTGTTGAGAAGTCTGATGATAGTCTGATGGGTTTTCCTTTGTAGGTGATCTTTTTTCTCTTTCTAGCTGCCTTTAATACTCTGTCTTTATCTTTGATCTTTGCCATTTTAATTATTATGTCTTGGTGTTGTCTTCCTTGGGTCCCTTGTGTTGGGAGATTTGTGGACTTCCACGGACTGCGAGACTATTTACTTTCCCAATATGGGGAAGTTTTCAGCAATTATTTCTTCAATGACACTTTCTATTGTTTTTCTCTCTCTTCTTCCTCTGGTACTCGTATAATGTGAATATTGTTCCGTTTGTATTGGTCACACAGTTCTCTTAATATTCTTTCATTCCTAGAGATCCTTTTATCTCTGTCTGCCTCAGCTTCTCTGTATTCCTGTTCTCTGATTTCTATTCCATTAACAGTCTCTTGCATCTCATCCAGTCTGCTGTTAAGCCCGTCTATGACTTGTCTGATTTCTCCATTGTCTTTCCTCACTTGCTTCACTTCCTCCCTCAGTTCTTGTACATTTCTCTGTAGATCCATCAGCATGGTTATGACTTTTATTCTGAATTCTTTTTGAGGAAGACTGTACACTTCCATTCCTTCAGGTTCCCTCCCTGGGGTTGTCTGGGTCTGGAGCTTTGTCTGTACCATATTCCTCTGTCTTTACATGGCTATAGAAGTGTTTGCTGGTAGTTGCCACATATGTCAGCTGGGCTTTTTATGACTTTGAAAAGGAAAAAAAAAGAGAATGAGGGGGGAGGCAGGACAAAAAAAAACGCCCACCGGGAGTAGATTCCATGATCATGCTGTAGGTGGCGCTGTTGCTTCAGTATTGCAGAGCCTTTGCCGTGCAGCTCCACAGGGCCCTTTATCGGTCTGGCTGGGGTGGGAACGAATGGGAGGCTGTTGATCTCTGTGGGAAGTCTAATTGTGGCCACCCGTTCCCACTCGCCAGCTAAGAGGTCCGAAACTCCCCAGGACTACCAGCCTGCTGGGCTGAGTTGCCAGGGTGATCCGGTCCTTCGCTGGGCTCCTGTCTCTTTAAGACCAGTGAAAAAAGCATGCGCTTTTCTTTCTTTTTTTTTTTTTTCCTTCCTGTAGCCAGCTGCAAGCACTCTGGCATGTTCCCGCTCAGATCCTGCACCCTCTGTCTTTCCAATCTCCGCTACACCACGCGATTTGTGTCAGCAGTCCCCGCGCAGATCACCGGGGCTGGTTATTTCGTGGGCCTGTACTTCAACTCCTTCCCGGCTCTGAATCCTCTCCTCCTGCTGGTGCACTGGAGTGGGGTAGTGCTCGGGTCCCGCCGGGTCCCGGCTCCGTATCTTACCCGCCTCGCACAGTGCCAAGTCCTCTCAGGTGTCGCTGCATGCTGTGCATTTTCCTGTGTATTCTGGTCTCTCTTTTAGGAATAGTTGTATTTGCTGTATTTTCATAGATAAATAAAGTGTTGGGAGGAGATTTCTGCCACTCTGCTCACGTCACCATCTTCCTGGAAGTCTCCTTTTGATGTATTTTTGAATTCGGTTTGCTAATATTTTGTTGAGTATTTTTGCGTCTATGTTCATCAGGGATATTGGTCTGTAGTTTTCTTTTTTGTGGTGTCTTTGCCCAGTTTTGGTATTAGAGTGATGCTGGCCTCATAGAAAGAGGTTGGAAGTATTCCCTCTTCTTCTACTCCTTGGAAAACTTTAATGAGGATGGGTATTAGGTCTTCACTAAATGTTTGATAAAATTCAGTGGTGAGGCCATCTGGACCAGGCGTTTTGTTCTTGGGTAGGTTTTTGATTACCAGTTCAATTTCGTTGCTCGTAATTGTTCTGTTCAGATTTTCTGTTTCTTTCTGGGTCAGTCTTAGAAGGTTGTATTTTTCTAGAAAGTTGTCCATTTCTCCTAGGTTATCCAGTTTGTTAGCATATAATTTTTCATAGTATTCTCTAATAGTTCTTTGTATTTCTGTGGTGTCCATAGTGATTTTTCCTTTCTCGTTTCTGATTCTGTTTATGTGAGTAGACTCTCTTTTTTTCTTGATAAGTCTGGCTAGGGGTTTATCTATTTTGTTTATTTTCTCAAAGAACCAGCTCTTGCTTTCATTGATTATATTGTTTTATTCTTCTCGATTTTATTTATTTCTGCTTTAATCTTTATTATGTCTCTCCTATTGACTTTGGGTCTCATTTGTTCTTCTTTTTCTAGTTTCGTGAATTGTGAGTTTAGACTGCTCATTTGGGATTGTTCTTCTTTCCTGAGTAGGCCTGTATTGCAATATACTTTCCTCTTAGCACGGCCTTCGTTGCGTCCCACAGATTTTGTGGTGTTGAATTATTGTTGTCATTTGTCTCCATATGTTGCTTGATCTCTGTTTTTCTTTGGTACTTGATTCATTGGTTATAGGAGCATGTTGTGAAGCCTCCATGTGTTTGTGGGATTTTTCTTTTTCTTTGTGTAATTTATTTCTAGTTTCATACCTTTGTGGTCTGAGAAACTGCTTTGTACAATTTCAATCTTTTTTAATTTACTGAGGCTCTTTTTGTGGCCTAGTATATGATCTATTTTTGAAAATGTTCCACGTGCACTTGAGAAAAATGTGTATTCTGCTGCCTTTGGGTGTAGAGTTCTGTAGATGTCTGTTAGGTCCATTTGTTCTAATGTGTTGTTCAGTGCCTCTGTCTCCTTACTTATTTTCTGTCTGGTTGATGTCCTTCACAGTGAGTGGTGTGTTGAAGTCTCCTAGAATGAATGCATTGCATTCTATTTCTCCCTTTAATTCTGTTAGTATTTCTTTCACATATGTAGATGCTCCTGTGTTGGGCGCATATATATTTATAATAGTTATGTCTTCTTGTTGGATTGACCCTTTTATCATTATATAATGTCCTTCTTTGTCTCTTGTGACTTTTTTTGTTTTGAAGTCTATTTTGTCTGACACAAGTACTGCAACTCCTGCTTTTTTCTACCCATTAGCTGCATGAAATGTCTCTTTCCATCCCTTCACTTTTAGTCTGTTTGTCTTTGGGTTTAAAGTGAGTCTCTTGTAGGCAGCATATAGATGAGTCTTGTTTGTTTATCCATTCAGTGACTCTACGTCTTTTGATTGGTGCAGTCAGTCCATTTACATTTAGGGTGATTGTGGATAGGTATATACTTATTGCCATTGCAGGCTTTAGATTGTGGTTACCAAAGGTTCAAGGTTAACTTCCTTACTATCTAAGAGTCTAACTTAACTCACTTAATATGCTATTAGAAACACAATCTAAAGGTTCTTTTTTTTCCCTCTTCCTTTTTCTTCCTCTTCCATTCTTTATATATTAGGTATCATGTTCTGTATTCTTTGCCTGTCCCTTGATTGACTTTGGGGATAGTTAATTTAATTTTGCATTTGCTTAGTAATTAGCTGTTCTACTTTCTTTACTGTGGTTTTATTACCTCTGGTGACAGCTACTGAACCATAGGAACCCTTCCATCTATAGCGGTCCCTCCAAAATACACTGTAGAGATGGTTTGTGGGAGGTAAATTCTCTCAGCTTTTGCTTATCTGGGAATTGTTTAATTCCTCCTTCAAATTTAAATGGTAATCTTGCCAGATAAAGTAATCTTGGTTCAAGGCCCTCCTGCTTCATTGCATTAAATACATCATGCCACTCCATTCTGGCCTGTAAGGTTTCTGTTGAGAAATCTGATGATAGCATGATGGGCTTTCCTTTTTATGTTATCTTATTTCTCTCTCTGGCTTCTTTTAATAGTCTGTCCTTGTCCTTGATCTTTGCCATTTTAATTACTATATGTCTTGGGGTTGTCTTCCTTGGGTCCTGTGTTGGGAGATCTGTGCACCTCCATGGCCTGAGAGACTATCTCCTTCCCCAGATTGGGGACGTTCTCAGCAATTACCTCCTCAAAGACACTTTCTATCCCTTTTTCTCTCTCTTCTTCTTCTGGTATCCCTATAATGTGAATATTGTTCTGTTTGGATTGGTCACACAGTTCTCTCAATATTCTTTCATTCTTCGGGATTCTTTTTTCTCTCTGTGCCTCAGCTTCTTTGTCTTCTCTAGTTTCTATTTCATTCATTGTCTCCTCCATCATATCCAATCTGCTTTTAATACCCTCCATTGTGCTCTTCAATGATTGGATCTCATTCCTGAGTTCTTGAATATCTTTCCATACCTCCATGAGCATGTTAATGGTTTTTTTTTGATATTCCTTTCAGGGAGAGTCATGAGGTCGATATCATTTAAATCTTTCTCAGGAGTTATATTAATACTTTTACTCTGAACCAGGTTCCTGTGGCGTTCCATATTTCAAACATACAGCGCCCTCTGATGCCCAGGAGCTCTACTCTCTGGAGCTGCTCAGCCCCTGAAGCAATGTCGGGGGTCGCAGAGGAGTGGTATTGGTGCCTGGGGGGAGGAAAGAGCTGTTTCCTCCTTCCCAACTGCCATGCCTGTCTCCACTGCCTCAACCAGTGGGCTGAGCACACAGGTGTAAGCCTCTGTGCTTTGTGTTTGTAGTTGCTGTGTAGACAGATCTTCCTTCTGGCTGGCCTGATGCTAGGGTAGGGTTTGCCGGTTTGCAAGCCAGGTGGGGCTGACCAGGAGAAACGCTCAGTAGACTGCCTATCACAGAAGGGGTTCTTGGAGCTGTATTGGTAGCCAGGGGGCTGGAGCACCTGAAGATCGTGATAGCGCCCAACCTGCTGGTTAGAGTGCACCTGGACAATTCTGTCTACCTGTCCTTTCTCCTGAGGAATAACCTCTGTGCAATCCTTGCCCCTTTAGCAGCCCTTTTGCTAAGGGCTTCCTTATTAGAAAGTCTGTCAGACTGCCCGCCTTTCTTTTGTCCCAGAGCAGCTAGGTATGGATCCCTGCTTTCCACAAGCAGCTGGAATCTCAGTCTCTCCAGGAATTCTGCCTGTCTTAGTTTTCCAACCCCCTAATTACGAGAGTATCATGCAAGCACCATGAAATGTAGGTTTGTGCTCCCAGAGCAGATTTCCAGAGTTAGGTATTCAGCAGTCCCAGGTCTCCACTCCCTCCCTGCTCTGTTTCTCTTCCTCCTACCCATGAGCTGGGGTTAGGGGAAGGGTTGGGTCCTGCCGGGCCACAGCTTTAGTACCTTACCCTGTTCTGTGCGGTCTGTTCTTGTCTCCAGGTGTATGCAGTCTGGTGCAGTCCTCTGTCCTGTTGCTCTTTCAGGATTAGTTGTATTAATTATATTTTCCTATTATATGTGGTTTTAGGAGGAAGCCTATGTCTCACCTCTCACGCTGCCATCTTTAATCCTCACTTGGGAACAGGATATTAACACAGACTCAAAAGTTTATTCCACTGATCATTTATTTGTTACTAAGGGGAAAAAAGTATCTTTACAAGGGAAAATCTGGTAGGTGTCATCTTAACCAGATGATTAAATTTAACATCCTCAATATTGAAACAAATTACTCTAGGCTTCCTGATGATACACTGAGAAGGATACAACATACTTACCCAATATTCCTGCCAAAAAATGTTTAGCTTGAATCAAATATGCAAACAGAAAAATCCAAATTTAAGGACAGAGTACAAAATAACTGAAGAGGATTTTTCAAAAATGTCAGTGTTAAACACCCACAGCAAATGTTAGAAAACATCTTTAACAATCTAGGTGAAAAGTGTGTGTATTTATTGTCCTTGCGTTGGAATTGTGAAGTATTGAAATCTTTAAAATGTTGGGAAAAATATAATAGAAAAATATGATTTGATTTTCTAACTTTAATCTTTTAAAATGGGTATTACTAAGTAGTGGGAAGTGCTAAGATTATAAATTTTTTCTTCATTTTTATTGAAGTATCATTGATATACAATCTTATATTGGCTTCAAATATACAATACAGTGGTTTAACACTTACCCATAATATTAAATCCTCACCAGCAGTAGTGCGGTTACTATCTGTCAATGTGGAAAGATGTTACAGAATCATTGACTATATTCTCCATGCTGTACTGCTATCCCTGTGACCAACTTATGATTGAGAGTTTTTGTGCCCCTTTATCCCCCTCACTCTCCCCGTCCATCCACCCCAACCCCTCCCACGCTGTAACCACTAGTCACTTTTCAGTGTCTGAGTCTGTTGCTGTTTTGTTCATTCTGTTTTGCTTTGTTTTTGTACTCCACAAATAAGTTAAATCATATGGTATTTCTCTTTCTCTACTTGGCTTACTCATTTCACTGAGCATAATACCCTCTAGCTCCATCCATGTTTTTGCAAATGGCAGGATTTCTTTTTTTATGGCTCAACAGTATTCCATTGTGTATATGTTCCCTATCTTCTTTATCCATTCATCTGTTGATGGATTCTTTGGTTGCTTCTATATCTTGACTATTGTAAATAATGTGACAGTAAACATAGGTGTGCATATTTCTTTTCGAATTGGGGTTTTGTTTTCTTTGGATATGTTCCTAGAAGTGGAATTACTGGGTCTAATGGTATTTCCATTTTTAGTTTTTTGGGTACCTCCATACCGCTTCCCACAGTGGTTATACTGATTTACATTGCCACCAACAGTGTAGGAGGGTTCGCGTTTCTTCATACCTCGCCAACACTTGTTATTTCTTGTCTTTTGGATACTGACCATTCTACCTGGTGTGAAGTGATATCTCACTGTGGTTTTGATTTGCATTTCCCTGATGGTTAGCAATGCGGAGCATCTTTTCATGTGCCTGCTAGCCATCTGTATGTCTTCTTTGGAGATATGTCTGTTCAGGTTCTCTGCCCATATTTTAATTGGGTTATTTGTTTTTTGGGTGTTGAAGCACATGAGTTCTTTATATATTTTGGATGTTAACCCCTTATCAGGTGAGTTCAACATGGAAAGATGTTACAGAATCATTGGCTTTATTCTCCATGCTGTACTGCTATCCCTGTGACCAGCTTATACAATACAAATGTATTCTCCCATACTATAGATTGCCTTTTTGTTCTGCTAATGGTGTTCTTTTGAGACAGGGAAGGATGGGAGCAGCCCCTGTCCAGTTAGAGCAAGATAAGGGCCCTGGGAAGGACAAATGGGATGCTTACTAAGGACCTTGGTAATGTGAAAAACAGGAGACTTGGGAGCTGAAACAATGCAACAATGTATAAGAAGGTTCTCACTGAACCTCTGTGATAAAGAACCATTTTTACTGACAGTAAGTCATGTAGCTCACATAGCTTGACCAAAGCATACTAGTGAAAAATAGAAATAACCTTAAGTATTATTGGCTAAAATATAGCTGACATTCTGATGGGAACCAACAGCTTCTCTCCCTCATCAATGCAACAGGCATAAAACCCCTAGACCTTAGTGCCCCGGCCCGCGGGGTCTACAACGGGAACCTAAGGAGGGGGTGCGCAAATGAGAGACAGAAGACAGAGAGAATGGAGACAAGACAGGCTTTCTG
>JAQQAC010007890.1:42931571-42987396 GCA_029783875.1 Phataginus tricuspis | reverse complement strand
TAAAGGCAAGGCAAATGAGGCAATTAAAGTGATTAATGCAGTAATTTTAAGAATAAGAGCTGCAATAAATCTCTTTGGTCTGGATAAGGATTGTTCAATCAATTGCAAAGCATGTAATCTAGAATTATCATACCAAGAAATATTTAGCTTCACAGGGGTTAAAACATAAGAAGGTTGATGGGAAATAATAAATGTATCAGGTCTAAAAGAGGCATCAAGGCAATTGGTAAGCGTATATCCAGAGCATTCAATATGATAAGTATTATTAACATTCATTTCTAAATTTCTTTTATCTTGGATGAGTAAAGCAAAAGGAGATTCAACACAAGCAGTAACAACATCCAAATGGTCAGGATAATTAGGTTGTTTGAGAAAAAATTAATCCAATGGCAGCAATTAATTTTTACAAATCAAGATAAACTTGTGTAGCATTTACTGCAGTTTTTGCTAATAAGGAAGGAGTTATCTATCCTGAAGAAAACCATCTATTAATTTTTTCTGGTTTAGGTATCAGAGAATTGTTCCAAGAGAATCTATTAGTATTATTAATTAAATATTGTCTATAATCATAATTGGGAGAAGAAATGGAATAATCATTAAACATTTACAGTAAAATTTTTTGGAGAAAAAACAAAACCATGGTTTTTAAACATACATTCATTCCAAATAGGATATCCTTTATATCTATCAATAGTGGTCCATATAGAATTTAAGTCATACAGAAGATCTTCACAATTAGAAACAAATGTAGAGTGCATTTCTAAAGTAATAGTATCTTGATAGTTATAAGATCCTAAAAAGCTCATATTAAGCACCCATAAGTCTTGCAAAGTAGATTTTTTTTTTTTTTTGACTTAGGAGAATCAGTTAGAAAACTTCTATAGTTAATAGGAAGGCATCCAGGAGGAGTAAAAGTAGTATTAGAACTAAAACAGATAGGAGAGTCCCCAGACTTTCCGGTAAAGGTGAAATTATTATTCTTATGGAAGGGAATGAAGGATTTGGACTCACCTCCTAAGAGAGCAGAATTATTAGTAAAAACACGGACACACCCCAAGGGGTAGGGTGTAGTAAGAGGCTCAGGGATGTAAGCCCAATAGCGAGGAGTAGAGGAGGAAACATGGGTCACCTGGGAGGCAAAGATTGCTAGCATGGCAATAAAAAGATTTTCAGGAGTAAGTGGGGACCCTTGGCCCTGCACAATGTCACGTGCTCAGTTGGAGAACTGTTTCAGTTGTCCCAAGTTGGTGGAGTCACAGCTCGGGTGGTGACAGTTGATGCTCGGCCTTGAAGTCGCAGTCGTTGAAGCAGAGGAATTAATTCATCTCCGTCAAGAGGCGGTGGTATTCCTGCATGATTAACTGGTTGATAGTTTCGTTAGTAATTTTTAAAATTTGGGTTTTAAATTAATTAGGCAGGGAGGAGCGAAGAGTAGGAGGAGGCAGAAAATGATAAGAGGCATGAAGAGAGGAAGTAGGATGTCTCTCAGAATTGATCTAAGCCTATGGTCTCTGTGTTATTCCTCCTTCTACAGAGACTCTAGCTGCTGCTAGGGAAAGGGGACAATGACCGCTCTGGCTGCTTCATGCTGAGAGGGGGCGCAGTAAGGGGTGCAGCTAGGTCTCCATCAATGGTTGGACAGGAGGGCGTTGGAAGATGGGAGTTTGCATCCTGGGTTCTACTGCAATCACTATTTGCAGTTTCATGGCTTTTAGGTGAGACAGAACAAATCATGTCACTAGATTAAGCAGCAACATCTGGAGTTGGATTCTCCATTCTGGAAGGACAAACTTGGCAAGATTAAAGAATGCATGGCTGAATATGAGGACTAGAAATAGCAAAACTCTAATTGAGAATCATAGCCAGGTATCTTGGGGAAACTAGAATTCTGGATCTAGTCTATGTCTCAATGACTAATATTAGGACTCAGTATAGATAAGGCTGCATTATTGAAACAATACTTTTCTCTAAAATCACCCTTATTTTTATTAGAAGTAACCAGATTAAGAAAATAGTTAACACTTGGCTTGATTATTTGCATAAGTGCAGCAAGAAGAGCAGTGATTACATAGGCTCTTTTAAATGTGCTTTGCTGGAACTTTTTATAAGGAACTTCAGATTGGACCTTTAAAAGTTTCTTAAGGCCAGAAAGCCAAGCCAGACTTGCCATCAGGATTTGCTTGCAGGACCTGTAAATTTGGGTGAGTTCCTCTCTTCTTGAGGTCCCCAAGACATTCTGAGGTTCCTGCACTTGCCAGGAAGTGACTTTCTTTACTCACCTGGTAAGGCTGCTGGGAATCCTGTAAGCAAGGTACTAGGCCAGTTCCTCCAAGGGGCTCTGTTGGCTCTATGAAGTCAACCTCAGTTCCTTAAAGCTGTCCGTTAATATGAGTTTACACACGTGTCTCTCAGGAATAATATTCCAGTCAAAGCCTCGGTAATATAACCAGTGTTTTTAATTGGTCTTCTTACAAGGAAAGCAGACTCCCATTGAACCCATGCAAACAAACATACTGCTATGAAATATAAAAATAGTTACTGAGAGTTGTTAAATTCTGGAGGGATCAGGTAGAGAGAAAGATAAATGTTTCAATTCTGCTTACAAAGGTATTGTCATTTACTAAACTGTTGTCAGCTTAAGAGAAAAAGCTTAAAACACTATCAGTAACATTTGAAACAAAAGCCACAAAATCATCTTCTTTAGTTTACTTAATCATATATAATACCTGTTCTGCTGAAATCTAGTTCTTTACTAGTTTAGGAGTAATAAAACAGTGACTATAAATGATAAAAGACTTGTAAATGAGAGTGGTTAAAGATCTGATGAGAGCTTACTATAAGACAGTTGACATAAGGAAATTTGTATATTTTTGTAATATGAAATATTTAGTAAAAAGTTTGGTATCATTCTTTTAGACAGTGCTTTCCAGGCAATTATATATCAGATAAATAAGCCAAATTAGCCAAATACTTTCTCTAATGAAGAGAAAATTTCTCTGATATTTTTCAGGGGCCCTCTGAAAAATATCAGAGTTACTTACAGGTAAAGTACCTTTTTGAATTTGATTTTGGAAAGTTGTCAAAAGAAAGCTTTTAAGGCACTTGCCTAAACAGAATTATAGGTTATTAATACTTATTATTTAACTAGAATGACAGTAAAAAGGTTTAAAGGCAAATACAGGTTACTCAGTTGTTAACATTTAGGTTACAGTCCTTTTAATATGAAGAGTTCATTTTCTTAAACACTCAGAAAACAATTAGAAAACTTCTTGCAACCTTACAATATTAAAGGCAGACTAATAAACTTCTGTTCCTTTAACAAAAACTTCTAGTTTTGCTGTGTACTTGATATTGAGACTCATTTGCTTTTAATTTCACATAGCACGGTTATATTAACCCTTCTGTAGTTTCTATAATTTTCTTTCTACATTCAGTGCTCCCCTTCTTCAGATAAACAGCTGCACTTCAGAAGTTACTTTCTTTTACTTTTAACAAAATGAATTTCTATTCTTTATACTTTCTCTTATAAAACACACATCTTTTTTAGCAAGGAAAGATGTCTTCTTTATTACATTAAGCAGTTTTAATTAGAACTTAAAACATTAGGTACTTTAACTTTCAATGAACACTGAAAAATAGGCTATTGTAAACTGTAACACTACCATTCTTCAGATTGATACATTTGTGAACACTTTTTATCATTACTGGAAATGTGCCTTACAGCACAATGTTTTACTGAGCACAAAACATCTTCATATAACTTAGCAAAACTCCTAAGAATTTCGGTTACTACAAAAATTCTCAGGCTGTTTGCAGATATACATAGTTATACGTTAACATACTATTATTATTATTAAGATATTCATTTGTTATACTTGTTTACACACTCTTTAGCAATTATGCTAGATTACTCACAAAAACTACTAAACATCAGACAAAGGCAAGCATTTCTTTAAGCATCTTCTTGAAAGATTTAACAGATAACATCAACTTAAATGACTTAGGCAAACAGGCAGCTGATAACCATAGGACACGTCTGTTTCAGATAAACTTAAATTAGTATTAATGCTTAATATCTTTTATTAGAATTTCTTGGAAGTTTTAGAATGCCCAATTTTCACAAGCGCTTGTTTTTAAATTAATTTGTATTAATACCATCCGGAGGTAGAAAAACATTTTTCATTTACACACTTAGACAAACAAACATACAGACTGAGACATAGATTACAGGTAGCAACACATTTCATAAAAGAATATATATTCAGAAAGAGTAACTAATACAAAGATTTGAGTTACTAATATTCAAGTGCCCTCTTTCCTTTTAGCTTACTTGATTAAAGGTATCTCAATTTGCAAGAATACGTTTTAAGGGTGAGTAGTTCACATAACTGTGTTAAGGCCTGTACGGGGACTTGAACCTTGGATCCTCAGCTTAAAAGTCTGATGCTCTACTGACTGAGCTATTCAGGCTCTGACTAAAAGGAGCTGATAAAGGCTCTGTACTGAGAGGGGCCGTGTGTGTGTAAAACAGTTTCTCTTTCACTGTGGCTGCTATTTCCGGATTAACATGCCTAAATGAAATTATTTCATTAGTCAAATTCCAGTAAGAAAATGCAGTTACCGGGACCTTTTCTGGTCCAAAAGCATTGTAATCATCTTTTAAGGCATCACCTACTCTTTTCTACTTTCTTTCATCTATCGTTCCCTCTTGCGGGAACCAAGGATAGAGCTTTTCTAAAGACTGAAAAAAACTCAAGTAATTGCTTTCTTTTAACCCTTACTCTTCGTGCCTTGAGTGAGTCTTTGAGCCCTCTGATAAAGAGCTCATGTTTACTCAATGTCTGTCCCATGATTGCGCCGTTCACTTACCTCTTAGGCGTGTCTCACAGAGCGGGTGACTCTGTGGCCACCAAAATGCAGGTCTTCACTCACGAGAATCCTTCGCAGGCGTGTCTCACAGAGCGGGTGGCTCTGTGGCCGCCAAAATACAAGCGTGTCTCACAGAGAAAATCTGTGGTCGCCAAAACTCTCCCGTGGTGACCTCATACTCATCGGCTGGCCAGCCCTTCCGGAACGGCGTTCGTCACAGTCTCCCCCGTGCCTCGAGCCCCACGCTGGGCGCCACTCTGCCCCGGCCCACGGGGTCTACAACGGGAACCTAAGGAGGGGGTGCGCGAATGAGAGACAGAAGACAGAGAGAATGGAGACAAGACAGGCTTTCTGATCAAGTCTCATTTATTAGCAGAAAAGGCAGGGAATATATAGCATTTGAAGGGGCGTGGTAGGGAGTGGCTTCTTCTGGTTGGTTGCCCATTATGATAATGAGGTAGCTTACAAAGTCCAATCACACACCGAGTTGTGCACATGCGCAGTTGTCGTGGGAACACATAGGGGGAAACTGTGGCGGGAAACTGACCAAGAAGTAAACAACAAAATGGAGTCCTATTGTTCTTGTGCCACATGGCTCCCAACACCTTAGCCCATAAATGGCAGTCTTGCCCCTCCCAATATATACCTGGGAGTTCTGTATCTTTACATCTATCAATAAAAAGCTTCTTTCTTGCTTGCCTACTTTGAGCGTTTGAGAAGTTCATTCTTTGACTCCATAAACAAGAATCCCCAGTATCATTCTGTTGTACAGAAGCTTTTTAGTTTGATGTAGTCCCACTTGTTCACTATTGATTTTGTTTCCCTTGCCTGAGGAGATGTGTTCCAGAAAAAAATTGCTCATATTTATATTCAAGAGATTTTTACATACGTTTTCTTCTAGAAGTTTTATGGTTTCATGACTTACATTCAGGTCTTTGATCCATCTCTAGTTTACTTTTGTGTATGGAGTTAGACAGTAATCTAGTTTCATTCTCTTACAGGTAGTTGTCCAGTTTTCCCAACACCAGTTGTTGGAGAAGCTGTCATTTTCCCATTGTATATCCATGACTTCTTTATCATATATTAATTGACCATGCATATGTGGGTTTATATCTAGGCTCTCTATTCTGTTCCATTGATCTATGGGTCTGTTCTTGTGTCAGTACCAAATTGTTTTGATTACCGTGGTTGGTAGTAGAGCTTGAAGTTAGGGAGGATAATCCTCCCAGCTTTGTTCTTTCTCAGGATTGCTTTGGCTCTTTGGGGTCTTTTGTGCTTCCATATGAATTTTAGAACTATTTGTTTTAGGTTGTTGAAGAATGCTGTTGGTATTTTGATAGGGATTGAATTGAATCTGGAATCGCTTAGGTCGGATGGCCATTTTGACGATATTAATTCTTCCTATCCATAAGCACGGGATATATTTCCATTTATTGGTGTCGTCTTTAATTTCTCTTAAGAGTGTCTTGTAGTTGTCAGGGTATAGGTCTTTCACCTCCTTGGTTAGGTTTATTCCTAGGTATTTTCTTCTTTTTGATGCAATTGTAAATGTAATTGTTTTCCTGATTTCTCTTTCTGCTAGTTCATTGTTAGTATATAGGAATGCAAATTTCTGTGTATTTATTTTGTATCCTGCAACTTTCCTAAATTCAGTTTTTATTTCTAGTAGTTTTTTGGTGTATTTTTTAGGGTTTTCTATGTACAGTATCATGTCATCTGCAAACAGGGGCAGTTTCACTTCTTCCTTACCAATATGGATGTCTTTTATTTCTTTGCATTGTCATATTGCCATGGCTAGGACCTCCAGTACTGTGTTGAATAAAAGTGGTGATAGTGCACACCCTGTCTTGTTCTTGATCTTAGAGGAAAAGCTTTTAGCTTTTTGCCCTTGAGTATGATGTTAGCTGTGGGTTTGTCATATATGGCTTTATTATATTGAGGTATGTACCCTCTATATACCCATTTTGTTAAGAGTTTTAATCATGAATGGATGTTCAATTTTGTGCTTTTTCAGCATCCATTGAGATGATCATGTAGTTTTTATCCTTTCTGTTAATTCGTTGTATGATATTGATTGATTTATGAGTGTTGTTCCATCCTTGCATCTTTGAAATAAATCCTACTTGATCATGACAGGTGATCTTTTTCTGGATTCAGTTTGCTAATATTTTGTTGAGGATATTTGCATCTATGTTCATCAGGGATATTGGTCTAAAGTTTTCTTTTCTTTGTGGTGTCTTAGCCTGATTTTGGTTAATGTGATGCCAGCCTCATAGAATGAGTTTGAAGTATTACCTCCACTTCTACCTTTTGAAATACTTTAAGACGGAAGGGTATTAGCTCTTCTTTAAATGTTTGGTAGATTTATCTTTGAAGCCATCTGTTCCTGTCTTTTGTTTGTTGGGAGGTTTTTTGCCAGTTTAATTTCATTACAGGTAATTGGTCTGTTCAGATTTTCTGTTTCTTCCTGGGTTAATATTGGAAGGTTGTATTTTTCTAGGAAGTTGTCTATTTCTTCTAGGTTGTCCAGTTTATTGGCATGTGATTTTTCATAGTGTTCTCTAATGATTCTTTGTATTTCTGTGGTATCTGTTGTGCAAATTCCTTCTTTGTTTCTGATTTTATTTGTGTACTCTTTTTTTGCTGATATGTCTGGCTTGGTATTTATCTATTTTGTTTTTTTTTTTTTCCTCAAAGAGCTGCTCTTAGTTTCATTGATTTTTTTTTTCTATTGTTTTATTCTTCTTTATTTTATTTGTCTCTATCCTGATCTTTATTATATCCTTCCTTCTGCTAACTTTGGGTTTCATTTGTTCTTTTTCTAGTTTCTCTAGTTGTGAGTTTATACTGCTTATTTGGGATTGTTCTTTTTTCTTGAAGTAAGCCTATATTGCTGTGTACGTTCCTCTTAGGACCACTTGCAGCATCCACAAATTTTGGACTGTTGATTTTTTGTTTTCATTTGTCTTCATGTGTTGCTTGATTTCTGTTTTAATCTGTTCATTGATCCATTGATTATTTAGAACCAGGTTGTTTAGCCTCCACATGTTTATAGGCTTTTTGTTTTCTAGTTTCATACCATTGTGGTCTGAGAAGTTGCCTGATACAATGTCAATCTTTTTTAATTTACCGAGGCTCTTTTCGTGGCCTAGTATGTGATCTATTCTGGAAAATGTTCCATGTACACTTGAGAAGAATGTATCCTGCTGCTTTTGGGTGGAGTGTTCTGTAGATACCTATTAAGTCCATATGATCTGATGTGTTGTTCAGTGCCTCTGTTTCCTTATTTATTTTCTGTCTGGTTGATCTGTTGACGTGACTGGTGTGTTAAAGTCTCCTAAAATAAATGTGTTGCAATCTATTTCCCCCTTTAATTCTGTTAGTATTTGTTTTACGTATTTAGGAGCTCCTGTGTTAGGTGCATAGATATTTATAATGATTATATCCTCTTGTTGGACTGACCCCTTTATCATTATGTAATGTCCTTGTCTCTTGTTACTTTGTTTTGAAATCAATTTTGTCTGATATAAGTACTGCTACTCCTGATTTTTTTCCATTTGCATGAAATATCTTTTTCCATCCCTTTGCTTAATCTGTATGTGTTTGTGTCTGAAATGAGTTTCTTGTAGGCAGCAGATAGATGGGTCTTGTTTCTTTATCCACTCTGCCACTCTGTGTCTTTTAATTGGTGCATTCAGTCCATTCACATTTAAAGTAATTATTGATAGGTATGTACTTACTGCTATTTTGTTAATTGTTTTCTGGTTTTTGTAGTTCCTCTCTTTCTTGCTTATATTCTTCTCTTGTTATTTGATTTTTGTTGGTGTTGCGATTGGATTTCTCTTTTTTAATTTTTTGTGTATCTATTAAAGCTTTAGGTTTGTGGTTACCATGCAGTTCAAGGATAGCTTCCTGACTATATAAAAGTCCATTATTAAGTTGATGAAACACAATCTAAAAGTTTATCTTTTTTCTTTTTCTTCTTCCTTCACACTTAGTGTTAGATGTCATAATCTACACTTTTTATGTATCCCTTGTCTGATTTTGTGTATAGTTGGTTTTATTACTCCTGTTTTAATTTCATACATGCTTGGTAAGCAGTTGGTCTGTTACCTTTACTGTGGGTTTATTTTCATTGGTGAAAACTATTCAGCCTTAGGAACATTTCCAAATACAGCAGGCCCTTTAACATTTTGTAATACTGCTTTAGTAATTATAAATTCCTTGAGCCTTTATTCATCGGGGAATTGTTAAGCTCTGATTCACATTTGAATGATAATCTTTGTGGGTAGATAATTCTTGGTTGTTCCAGTACATTAAATACTTCATGCCACTCCTGTCTGGACTGTAAAGTTTCTGCTGAGAAGTCTAGCAGAAAAGGGTTTCCCTTATAAGTGATGTTTTTCTGTCCCTGGCTGCTTTCAGAACTCATTACTTATCCTTATTCTTTGTCATTTTAATTATTATATATCTTGGTGTTGTCATCTTGGTGTCTCTTTTGTTAGGGAGGGACCCTGTGCTTCCATGACCTGAGTGTCTTATTTCCTCCCCCCAAACCCCCTCATAGGGGATGTTTTGAACAGTTATTTCCTCAAAGAGACTTTCTTTCCTTTTTTCTCTCTCTTCTCCTTCTGGTACCCCATGTATGAATATTGTTTCATTTGGATTGGTCACACGGCTCTCTTACCATTCTTTCATTCCTAGAGATCATTTTTCTCTGTGTTCCTCAGCTTCCTTTTCCTGTTCTCTAATTTCCATCTCATTGATTGTTTGCTCTACTTGCAACAATCTATTAATTCTCTCTGTCTATATTTCATTTCAGTAACTGTTTCTTCAGCTCTGAGTGGCTCTTTTTCAGGTCTTGTATCTTTTTGTTGAAGTCCTCTCAGATCTTCAATACTTTTCTGCAAATCAGTGAGCATATTTATGGTTGCTACTTTGAAATGTTAATCAAGAAGATTGGTGATCTTTTTATTTAGCCCTCTTACTGGTGTCTTAACCTGTACTTTTGTTTGTATCATATTCCTCCGCCTCCTTATTTGTCCAGGTTACTGTTTCTTCCTTTGTATTAGATGGTTCTGCTATGCTTCTTGGTCTAGAGAGGAAGGTGCCCTGTGGTGCCCAAAAGCTTAAGACTCTTTACTCTCTAGTGCCTGGTACTCCTTTGTGGTGGAGCCCCAGTTGCTGTTGGTGGGCAATGGGTGGGGCCACCTTTCTTTCTGCTGGCAGTGGTTTATCTCAGTCCACTGAGGCTGGCTAGATCAGAAAGACCAGAGTAGTGGCTTCTGCTGGGATCATTGTGGGCGGGCTGCCCTCTTCCTGCCCTGCAGCAATGTCGGGGCTACTGGGTTAACAGTCTGGGCGCATTGCATTGGGATTCCCACAGTGGCAGGGTGTGTAGGAGTGTTGTGGCTGCAAGTTGTGCTGTCAGCAGTGCACAGCTACTGCAGTGAGTCATGTGGGTGACCACTAACAGTCACAACACATGCAACACCAGGCTTGAGCACCCATGGGGAGGATGGAGTGCTTGTAGCTGGCACCTGCAAGCACCTACTTGGGCTGAGAAAGCTGGGAAAGCCTCCCTCTGCCTGCCTACAGAAGTGCCTGGAGTCTCAGCCTCCGAGAGTGCTCCAGTTCTCCCTGGTATTCAGCCCTGGTAATCACCAAAGCCCTATACAGTGTGGACTAATGTTCCCAGAGCAGATCTCCAGGGCCAAGTGTGCTGATTTTCTGAGTGCCTGTCCCCTCCCCACTCCATTTCTCTTTCTCCTGCCTCTGGGCTGGGATGGGGGTAGGACTTGTGTCCCACTGGATCACAGCTCTGCCATGTTACCCATATCTGTGTGGTCTGCTCTCCTTCCCCAGGTGCAGGTAGTCTGTTCTGCAGTCTTCAGGTTGTTTTCAGGTTTCGTCGTATATACTGTAGTTTCTTCCTTGGTGTGTGTGTGTGAGAGGTTTCCGCCTTGCCTTGCCTACTTCACCATCTTTTTTCCCTCTGGTTTATAAATTTTTTAATAAGAAAAAGTATCGGGTTTTTACAGCAGCATATAACAGTAATGGTTTTCAAAGCTAACCTGTAATATATTAATTTACTTTAGAAAATCCATCCTCTCAATATTGGAAAGAAGTGGCAGAAAAACGGAGGAAGGCTCTCTATGAAGCACTTAAAGAAAATGAGAAAGTATGTACTCAGTATAATTTGTGGCATTTTTTTTTAACATTCCAGGATTGTTTTCCTTCTGCTGCGTAGCATATTTGGTTAGAGCACTATAAACTAGCTTTAGTATTGGCCTAAAAAAAGTTTAATTATAGAGGCAACTCTGTTACAGAATTATTATGCAAAAAGAAGCTTATGTTGAAAGCCAAAAATAGAATCTTTGTTAGGTAATTTGTCTAAATGTGTCTACTGGTTATATACTTAGAGGCAAATAAGTTGGTGTAGCATAGCCAATCTGTGGAACGCTAAACTTTATTTGTTCATGTAGCTTCATAAAGAAATTGAAGAAAAGGACAATGAAATTGCCCGCCTGAAGAAGGAGAATAAAGAATTGGCAAAAGTAGCAGAACACGTACAATATATGGCAGAAGTAATAGAGGTAAGTATTTTAACATTCACCTGATCGAAAGTCATCTATTTTTCTACAATACTGAGTCAGTAGTGTGACCAGTAAGTGTTTGGGCTTTTGGAATCAGATTTCTTGGTTTTGAGTCTTAGTTCCCTCTCTGGCACCATTAAGTTTGTTGAGTCAGGCAGGTTATTTATCCTGTCAGGGCTTCATTTTCCTCACTTATAAATGGGAATCATAGTATCTACTTTGTAGGCTTGTTACGAGTTTTCGTAGATAAAAGTGTGCCTTTACATAGTAAGAGCCCAGTTAACTGCTAGATAGTATTTATTATTATGAACCAAAAGAACATCTATTGTCTTGTAGAGATATAAAAGGGAATTATCTTATACCTGAAAAATACAGAAAGTTATATTTCACAGTTGACAAATTTTAGACAGTTCTTAATTTAATGCCAGCATAACATTACTGTCATGTATAAAACTGCTAATAGGTGTACTAAATAATTTTGATGGCCTTTTTTTAAAATTTGGAAGTAGCTAATGTGTTGATAAGAATTAACCTAATCACTGGTACTTTACCAGTCTTGGCCTAAATAATAGGTCTTAAATTTACTCATGTTTACAGAAAATAGTGTTGCTGATGGGAAACAAGTCATTGAAATCAAAACTTTTCTTCCACTGAATTGCTTGCATATTAGGACTGTAACAGAATTAATGTTTGCAGTTTTCATTTGAAAGTACAGTAATAGCTTTCTTTTTTTTTATTAAGGTATTATTGATATACACTCCTATGAAGTTTTCACATGAAAAAACAATGTGGTTACTACATTTACCCATATTATCAAGTCCCCACTCATATCCCAATTCAGTCACTATCCATCAGTGTAGTAAGATGACACAGATTCACTGTTTGCCTTCTCTGTGCTACACTGTTTTCCCTCTGATACCCCACACTATGTGTACTAAACATAATACCCCACAATCCCCTTCTCCCACCCTCCCTACCTGCCCTCCGACACCCATCCCTTTTGGTAACCACTAGTTCCTTCTTGGAGTCTCTGAGTCTGCTACTATTTTGTTCCTTCAGTTTTGATTCGTTGTTATACTCCACAAATGAGGGAAATCATTTGGCACTTGTCTTTCTCCACCTGGCTTATTTCACTGAGCATAATATCCTCCATCTCCATCCATGTTATTGCAAATGGCAGGATTTATTTCCTTATTATGACTGAATAGTATTCCATTGTGTATATGTACCACATCTTCTTTATCCATTAATCTACTGATGGTCACTTAGGTTGCTTCCATATCTTGGCTATTGTAAAAAGTGCTGCAATAAACATAGGGGTGCATATGTCTTTTTGAATCTGAGAAGTTGTATTCTTTGGATAAATTCCAAGGAGTGGGATTCCTGGGTCAAATGGTATTTGTATTTTTAGTTTTTTGAGGAACCTCCATGTTGCTTTCCACAATGGTTGAACTAGCTTACATTCCCACCAGCAGTGTAGGAGGGTTCCCCCTTCTCCTCATCCTTGCCAGCATTTGTTGTTCTTACTTGTTTGGATGCTGGCCATCCTTGCTGGTGTGAGGTGACAGCTCATTGTGGTTTTAATTTGCATTTCCCTGATGATTAGTGATGTGGAGCATCTTTTCATGTGTCTGTTGGCCATTTGAATTTCTTCTTTGGAGAACTGTCTCTTCATATCCTCTGCCCAATTTTTAATCGGGTTATTTGCTTTTTGGGTGTAGAGGCATGTAAGTTCTTTATATATTTTGGATGTTAACCGCTTGTCGGATATGTCATTTACAAATATATTCTCCCATACTGTAGGATGCCTTTTTGTTCTGTTGATGGTGTCCTTTGCTTGTACAGAAACTTTTTAGTTTGATGTAGTCCCATGAGTTCATTTTTGCTTTTGTTTCCCTTGCTCGAGGAGATGCGTTCAGGAAGAAGTTGCTCATGCTTATATTCAGGAGATTTTTGCCTATGTTGTCTTCTAAGAGCTTTATGGTTTCATGACTTACATTCAGGTCCTTGATCCATTTCAAGTTTACTTTTCTGTATGGGGTTAAATAATAATCCAGTTTCATTCTCTTGCATGTAACTGTTCAGTTTTGCCAACACCAGCTGTTGAAGAGACTGTCATTTTCTCATTGTATGTCCATGGCTCCTTTATCATATATTAATTGACCATATATGGTTGGGTTTATATCAGGGCTCTCTAGTCTGTTCCATTGGTCTATGGGTCTGTTTGTGTGCCAGTACCAAATTGTCTTGATTACAGTAGCTTTGTAGTAGAGCTTGAAGTCAGGGAGCGTAATTCCCCCAACTTTATTCTTCCTTCTCAGGATTACTTTGGCTATTTGGGGTCTTTTGTGGTTCCATATGAATTTTAGAACTATTTGCTCTAGTTCATTGAAGAATGCTGTTGGTATTTTGATAAGGATTGCATTGAATCTGCAGATTGCTTTAGGCAGGATGGCCATTTGGACAATATTAATTCTTCCTAGCCAAGAGCATGGGATGAATTTCCATTTATTAGTGTCCTCTTTAATTTCTCTTAAGAGTGTCTTGTACTTTTCAGGGTACAGGTCTTTCACTTCCTTGGTTAAGTTTATTCCTAGGTATTTTATTCTTTTTGATGCAACTTTGAGTGGAATTGTTTTCCTGATTTCTCTCTCTGCTAGGTCATTGTTAGTGAATAGGAATGCCACAGATTTCTGTGTATTCATTTTTTTTTAAATAATTTATTTTGGTATCATTAATCTATAATTGCATGTGCAATATTATGGTTATTAAACTACCCCCTTCATCAGGTCCACCCCACCAACCCCATTACAGTCACTGTCCATCAGTGTAGTGAGATGCTATAGAGTCACTACTTGTCTTCTCTGAGTTGTACAGCCCTCCCCGTGCCCCCCCAACATTACATCTGCTAATCGTAATGTCCCTTTTCCCCCCTTGTCCCTCCCTTCCCACCCATCCTCCCCAGTTCCTTTCCCTTTGGTAACTATTAGTCTGTTCTTGGGTTCTGTGAGTCTACTGCTGTTTTGTTCCTTCAGGTTTTTTTCCTTGTTCTTACACTCCACATATGAGTGAAATCATTTGATACTTGTCTTTTTCGGCTTGGCTTATTTCACTGAGCGTAATACCCTCTAGTTCCATCCATGTTGTTGCAAATGATAGGATTTGTTTTCTTCTTATGGCTGAATAATATTCCACTGTGTATATGTACCGCCTCTTCTTTATCCATTCATCTACTGATGGACACTTAGGTTGCTTCCATTTCTTGGCTATTGTATATAGTGCAGCGATAAACATGGGGTGCATATGTCTTTTTCAAATTGGGCTGCTGCATTCTTAGGGTAAATTCCTAGGAGTGGGATTCCTGGGTCAAATGCTATTTCTGAGTTTTTTGAGGAACCTCCATACTGCTTTCCACAATAGTTGAACTAATTTGCATTCGCACCAGCAGTGTAGGAGAGTTCCCTTTTCTCCACATCCTTGCCAACATTTGTTGTTGTTTCTGTTTTGGATGTGGGCCATCCTTACTGGTGTGAGGTGATATCTCATTGTGGTTTTAATCTGCATTTCTCTGATGTATAGCGATGTGGAGCATCTTTTCGTGTGCCTGTTGGCCATCTGAATTTCTATTTTGGAGAAGTGTCTATTCATGTCCTCTGCCCATTTCTTAATTGGATTATTTGCTTTTTGTTTGTTAACGTGCTTGAGTTCTTTATATATTTTGGATGTCAACCCCTTATCAGATACGTCATTTATGAATATATTCTCCCATACTGTAGGATCTCTTTTTGTTCTACGGATGGTGTCCTGTACTGTACAGAAGCTTTTCAGCTTGATTTCTGCGTATTAATTTTGTATCCCGCAACTTTGCTGAATTCAGATATTAGATCTAGTAGTTTTGGAGTAGATTCTTCAGGGTTTTTTATGTACAGTATCATGTCATCTGCAAACAGGGACAGTTTAACTTCTTCCCTGCCAATCTGGATGCCTTTTCTTTCTTTGTGTTGTCTGATTGCCATGGCTAGGACCTCCAGCACTATGTTGAATAGAAGTGGGGAGAGTGGGCGTCCTTGTCTTGTTCCTGATCTTAAAGGAAGAACTTTCAGCTTCTTGCTGTTAAGTATAATGTTGGCTGTGGGTTTGTCATATATGGCCTTTATTATGTTGAGGTACTTGCCCTCTATACCCATTTTGTTGAGAGTTTTTATCTTGAATGGATGCTGAATTTTGTTAAATGCTTTTCCAGCATCTATGGAAATGATCATGTGTTTTTTGTCCTTTTTGTTGACGTAGTGGATGATGTTGATGGAGTTTTGAATGTTGAACCATCCTTGCATCCATGGAATAAATCCTACTTGATCATGATGGATGATGCTTTTGATGTGTTTTTGAATCGGTTTGCTAATATTTTGTTGAGTATTTTTACGTCTATGTTCATCAGGGAGTTTTCTTTTTTTGTGGTGTCTTTGCCCGATTTTGGTATTAGAGTAATGCTGGCTTCATAGAATGAGTTTGGCAGTATTCTCTTCTTCTACTCCTTGGAAAACTTTAAGGAGGATGGGTATGGTCTTCACTAAATGTTTGATAAAATTCATCAGTGAAGCCATCTGGACCAGGCATTTTGTTCTTAGGTAGGTTTTTGATTACCAGTTCAATTTCGTTGCTTATAATTGGTCTGTTGAGATTTTTGTTTCTTTCTGGGTCAGCCTTGGAAGGTTGTATTTTTCTACAAAGTTGTCCATTTCTTCTAGGTTATCCAGTTTGTTAGCATATAATCTTTCATAGTATTCTCTAATAGTTCTTTGTATTTCTGTGGTGTCCGTAGTAATTTTTCCTTTCTTATTTCTGATTCTGTTTATGTGAGTAGACTCTCTTTTTTTCTTGATAAGTCTGGCTAGGGGTTTATCTATTTTGTTTATTTTCTCGAAGAACCAGCTCTTGCTCTTGTTGATCCTTTTTATTGTTTTATTCTTCTCAATTTTATTTATTTCTGCCCTAATCTTTATTATGTCCCTCCTACTGACTTTGGCTCTTATTTTTCTTTTTCTAGTTTGGTTATTTGTGAGTTTAGATTGTTCGTATGGGATTGTTCCTCTTTCCTGAGGTTGGCCTGTATTGCCATATACTTTCCTCTTAGCATGGCCTTTGCTGCATCCCACAGATTTTGTGGTGTTCAATTATTGTTGTCATTTGTCTCCATGTATTGCTTGATCTCTGTTTTTATTTGGTCATTGATCCATTGATTATTTAGGAGCATGTTATTAAGCCTCCATGTGTTTGTGGGATTTTTCATTTTATTTGCATAAGTCATGTCTAGTTTCATTCCTTTGTGGTCTGAGAAGCTGGTTGGTACAATTTTCATCTTTTTGAATTTACTGAGGCTCTTTTTGTGGCCTAGGATATGATCCGTTTTTGAAAATGTTCCATGTGCACTTGAGAAGAATGTGTATTCTGCTGCTTTTGGGTGTAGAGTTCTGTAGATGTCTGTTAGGTCCATCTCTTCTAATGTGTTGTTTAGTGCCTCTGTCTCCGTACTTATTTTCTGTCTGGTTGATCTGTCCTTCAGGGTGAGTGGTGTGTTGAAGTCTCCTAGTATGAATGCATTGCATTCTATTTCCCCCTTTAATTATGTTAGTATTTGTTTCACATATGTAGGAGCTCCTATGTTCAGTGCATAGATATTTATAATGGTTATATCTTGTTGGATTGACCCTTTTATCATTATGTAATGTCCTTTGTCTCTTGTGACTTTCTTTGTTTTGAAGTCTATTTCGTCTGATAAAAGTACTGCAACTCTTGCTTTTTTCTCCCTATTAGTTGCATGAAATGCCTTTTTCCATACCTTCACTTTTAGTCTGTGTATGTCTTTGGGTTTAAAGTGAGTCTCTTGAAGGCAGCATGTAGATGGGTTTTGTTTTTTTTATCCATTCAGTGGCTCTATGTCTTTTGATTGGTGCATTCAGTCCATTAACATTTAGGGTGATTATGGATAGGTATGTACTTATTGGCATTGCAGGCTTTAGATTCATGGTTACCAAAGGTTCAAGGGTAACTGTCTTACTATCTAAGAGTAACATAACTCACTTAATATGCTATTACAAATACAATCTAAAGGTTCTTTTTTTTTTCCCTTCCTCCTTTTTCTTCCTCCTCCATTCTTTATATATTAGGTATCATATTCTGTACTGTTTGTTTATCCTTTGATTGACTTTGGTACTAATTAATTTAATTTAGCATTTTCTTAGTAATTAGCTGTTCTACTTTCTTTACTATGGTTTTATTACCTCTGGTGACAGCTATTAAACCATAGGAACACTTCCATCTATAGCGGTCCCTCCAAAATACACTGTAGAGATGGTTTGTGGGAGGTAAGTTCTCTCAGCTTTTGCTTATCTGGGAATTGTTTAATTCCTCCTTCAAATGTAAATGATAATCTTGTGGATAAAGTAATCTTGGTTCAACACCGTTCTGCTTCATTGCATTAAATACATCACACCACTCCCTCTGGCCTGTAAGGTTTCTGATGATAGCCTGATGGGCTTTCCTTTGTATGTGATCTTATTTCTCTGTCTGGCTGCTTTTAATATTCTGTCCTTATCCTTGTTCTTTGCCATTTTAATTACTATATGTCTTGATGTTGTCTTCCTTGGGTCCCCTGTGTTGGGAGATCTGTCCACCTCCATGGCGTGAGAGACTATCTCCTTCCCCCGATTGGGGAAGTTTTCAGCAATTACCTCCTCAAAGACACTTTTTATCCCTTTTTCTCTCTCTTCTTCTTCTGGTAGCCCTATAATGTGAATATTGTTCCGTTTGGATTGGTCACACACTTCTCTCAATATTCTTTCATTCTTAGGGATTCTTTTTTCTCTCTGTGCCTCAGCTTCTTTGTATTCCTCTTCTCTAGTTTCTATTTCATTTATCATCTCCTCCACTGTATCCAGTCTGCTTTAAATATTGTCCATTGTGCTCTTTAATGATTGGAACTCCGACGGTAATTCATTCCTGAGTTCTTGAATTTCTTTCCGTACCTCCATGAGCATGTTAATGATTTTTATGTTGAACTCCCTTTCAGGGAGAGTCATGAGGTCGATATCATTTAAATCTTTCTCAGGAGTTGTATTAGTAATTTTCCTCTGGACCAGGTTCCTTTGGTGTTTCATATTTGTGTATGGCACCCTGCAGTGTCCAGAAGCTCTACTCTCTGGAGCTGCTCAGCCCCTGAAGCAATGTCGGGGGTCGCAGGGGAGTGGTATTGGTGCCTGGGGGAGGAAAGAGCTGTTTCCTCCTTCCCGGCTGCTATGCCTGTCTCCACTGCCTGAACCAGTGGGCTGAACCCTTTCTGTGCTTTGCATTTGTAGTTGCTGTGTAGACAGATCTTCCTTGTGGCTGGCCTAATGCCAGGGTAGGGTTTCCCAGTTTGCAAGCCCTGTGGGGCTGGCCAGGAGAAAGGCGCAGTAGTCTGCCTGTCACAGAAGGGTTCTTGGAGCTGTGTCAGCAGCCAGGGAGCTGGAGCACCTGAAGATCGTGAAAGCTCCCAATCTGCTGGGCAGAGTGCACCTGGACAATTTTGTCTACCTGTCCTTTCTCCTGAGGAATAACCTCTGTGCAGTCCTTGCCCCTTTAACAGCCCTCTTTCTAAGGGCTTCTTTGTTAGGAAGTCTCTCAGACTGCCCACCTTTCTTTTGTCCCAGAGCAGCTGGATATGGATCCCTGCTTTCCACAAGCAGCTGGAATCTCAGTCTCTCCAATAATTCTTCATGTCTTAGTTTTCCAACCCCCTAATTTTGAGAGTATCATGCAAGCACCATGAAATGTAGGTTTGTGCTCCCAGAGCAGATCTCTGGAGTTAGGTATTCAGCAGTCCCAGATCTCCACTCCCTTCCTGCTCTGTTCCTCTTCCTCCCATTGGTGAGCTGGGGTGGTGGAAGGGCTTGAATCCCACAGGACCACAGCTTTAGTACGTTACCCTTTTCCGTGAGGTCTGTTCTTGTCTCCAGGTGTATGCAGTTTGGTGCAGTCCTCTTTCCTGTTGCTCTTTCAAGAGTAGTTGTATTAGTTATATTTTCATATTATATGCAGTTTTAGGAGGAAGCCTCTGTCGCACCTCTCACGCCGCCATCTTTAATCCACAGTGTTTCCAGGAATAGCTTTCTTATCTGCCATGAAAGTGTTGTCCACAGCAAATTGGGATGTAGGAAACTTGATCCTTCACTGTAGATAGTCTGAGAAGTACTGATTTTAGTTGTACTGTGAAAGCAACTCAGTGCTTTTAAAAAATGAGCAAATTATTAAGCAGTGTGACTTTGCTAACATATGATCTAGCACAGTAGAGACTTTGATATAACACTTGATTGACTAAGTGAATTCAAGAGCCATTATGAAAAGAATCTTATTAGAATATTGAAGTCAACAAACTCCTAATAGCCTTGGGTTTTAAAGTTTTTAAAATAAATTATTGGTTTATTCTTTAACAGAGACTGAATGGCGAACCTGTCGATAACTTTGAATCACCAGATAGTCAAGAATTTGATTCTGAAGAGGAAACGGGTGAAAATTCTGAAGTGGAAGACTCAGAAATTGGTACATTTGCTGAAGAAACTGTATCTTCCTCTACAGATGGAAAACCATGTATGTGAAATTCATTAATATTTGACTCTTGAGAAATACACTGCCAAAGTTTACCTTGATCATGGTTCTTTGTAGCAGAACAAATAGCATAATGTAAACTTGGGATTAAACTTCCTTGTTTGATTCCTGGGACACTCTTGTATTAAAATACAAATACTATGTATTTTTAATCTATGATGTGTTATGTAAAAAGCATTTTCCCAGTTGTCAGATATGACTTGTGTATATGATAAATAAACCAGTCTCCTATTGAAGATTGTGTATGTCTTGGAAGGATAAAGTACAAAGAGTACATGGAAAATTTGTCTTTTTCTGTGGTTTTATATTGTTGTCTTTCTATTCCTCTGCTATCTTGGAAGAAACAAGGAGAAAATTAATTAGTATCTCTTTAGAGTGAGATATTTGAGATCTTACTCCTAAATCTGGTTGTACCTCAGACTCACTGTAGGTACTGTTGATTTCCAGAGTATAGTGCCCAGATATTCTTGCTGAGTAGTTTTTGTAATGGAGTATTGGGAATCTAGTTTCAAAGGCTCCCTGAATGAATCTGATTAGCTAATTAAGGCTTGGCTGTCTGGCTTGATCAGACTCTTCTTGGAAGCTTAAAATAATAGGTGATGGTGATAGTAAACTAGGCAGGAGGGGCAGGTGAAAATCCAATTAAAAGATGCAAGACTAAGGGTTTTAAAACTTTCTGTTCACAAATTTCACATATGTTATAGTTCAGTATATATTGAAGGAATAAGAAATAAGAGTATGGTGAAATTAATTAGGGCTTTCTTATATGTTACGTTTTGAAAGAAGAAAAGGGCAAAAGGAAATTGCAAAGTATATAGCTTTGGGATTGAATATGTTCTATGAGAAGCATACAAGTACCAGAATATGAATTGGCAATAAAGAACAATGCTAGGCTTTAAACGATTAGTTTAGGCAAGTTATTTAGCCTTAATAGAACTTTAATTTTCTTTAATATTGAGATAAAGTCTACCTTGATATTATTGTGAGAATTAAATCCTTTACTAGAGTGCCTGAAATAGATGCTTCAAAGCTAGAAGCTATTAGTAATTTATAACAACATTGTCCAATAAAACTCTCTGAGATGTTGGAAATACCTGTGCTGGTCCAGTATGATTATCAGCAGTATGTGGCTATTGAGCAGTTGAAATGTGGCTAGTGTGAATAAGGAACTGAAATTTTCATTTATATTTAAGTAGCTACATGAGGTTAGTGGCTACTGTATTAGTACAGCTCTGTATGTCTTAGATATGGGGCACTAGCCTGAAGGTAGAATTAAAGAAGGAGAGATAAGTTTTATGTTTATGTGCTTTTGACCACAATAAAAAATTTAAGAAAGAATATTCTGGGTTGGGGGGGAGGGGAATCAGGTGGAGGCTGTTAGTAAGAAATAGAAGAGCTAAGTAGAATAGGATGATTTGGCAAAGAGAAACTATTTCTGTGAAATGCCAAAACTGGATTGCCAGGATTTAGTGGTGGGGAGCAAAAAAGGAGAGGGAATTGATGATTTTAAAATATAATGTAAGAACCAGAACTATTAATCTTCTAGCAGAAAATATAGGAAAAAAAAGTCTTAGTGACATTGAATTTGGCAAAGATTTCTCAAATAGGACACAAAAAGCATGAATTATATCAGTAAATTGAACTTTGTAAAAATCAAAAACTTCTCTTTGGAAGACTCTTAAGATAATAAAAAGACAAATCAGAGACTGGGAAAAAATATTTGCCTAACCAACAAAGGATTTGTGTTTATAAAGAACTCTTAAAGCTCAATAAGTAGTAGGCAACCTAATTTTTAAAATAGGGGCAAAATTTGGACATTTCACCAACAAATAATACATTCAGATGGCAAATAAGCACATGAAAAGATGTCATCATCAATCAGGGAAGTGCAAATTAAACATACAGTGAGATATTATGTATCCATCAGAATGGCAAAGTTTGGAAAAGAAAAACTTGACCATATAAAATGTCAAGGATGTGAAGCACCTAGAACTCTCCTGCAGTGCTAGTGACAATGTTCAGTGCTACAAATGCTCTGAAAATGTTCAGCAATTTCTTAAAAGTTAAACATACACATTCCAAATGATTTAGCCATTCCACTGCTATTTACCTAAGAGAAATGAAAGCAACACCAGAATACAGGTCCACAGATTTTCAGTTTTATTTGTAATAGCCGGTGTCCCATCAGCAAGTGAATGGATAAACAAATTCACACGAATACTACTCAGAAATAAAAAGTAAATAATTGGTATGCACGATATGAGTAAATCTTAGTGATATGCAGTGAAAGAAACCAGGTAAAGTATCTACTGTATACTTCCAATTTAGTAAAATTATAAAACTTTAGTTTGAGGTCGATTAGTTACCTAGGGATCTTGGGGTTGCTTTGGGATTGGGTTTCAAGAGGAAATGGGGTGATGGATTTTAAGTTTTTAGCACCTGGGAACTGTGATCCTAGTTGATAGAGAATTTGGAAGAATTTCCTTTAGATGACGAGCCTGATTTTCAATTAGGTATCAAATGTCAGAACACCTCAGTCAAAGTGCCTTGGAGACAGAGTCAGAGGTTAATCAAGCTTGGCAAGTTAAAGTTCTTTGGAGTTGACTTAAAAAATGCAGTCGAGCTCCTTTGAAGAAAACGGCAAAAGGTTAAAAATCATTCGGTGAACGTGTGAAGCCTGTATTAGACTGAATTAACTTGTCAGTATGTTATGTAAGGTTAACATAACATACTGCAAAGTGACCAGAGTTGAAGTAGGGGAAACTAGAGGCCTAGTAACAAAGAAGGAAAAATCCTAAATAGCAAATTTAACCCAGTTATGTACTAGAAGATAAAACATGATGACCAAGTTGGGGTTTATCCCAGGGATGTAGGCTGTTTCGATATTAATAAACACCTGAAATTCTGCATGGTAAAGGGGGGAGAAACACGTCATCTTAATAGATAATAAAATAGCATTGATAAAAGTCAACACCTAAGCTACAAAAAGAAGAAATTTTAATCTGATCTAAGCTCTCTACCCATGAAGCTTAGAAATGGCTGTAAGACCAAGAGCTAGAGAACGGATCACAATCATCACAAATTCTTTTTTGAGGCCTCGGGTTGGTGCAATAGAACCAAATGCAGAAGATAATTAGGGGGAGGAAAGAGAACTCATTCACATAAAATCAGGGAGCAGCTGAAAACAAATCAAGTAGTGGGATTTAAAAATAATGATCCTAAATTAATTGCTTTTCTCTATATCAGTATAAACAAGTTTAAAAACTGGGTGTGTGAGGGATGGTGAGGATATGTGAAGAAAACTAAAACCTTACTAAAAGATGGGAAAAAAATGCTCTAAAGTTCTTGAAAATGTTTTGTTTCTTCTTGCCTTTCTCAGGGTTCTTTGTAAGAAGTAAAAATAAATATGGCCAACATGAGCAAAAATGGAATTCATTGAAAGCATTATGATGGTTCTAAGGGAGAAAACACCAGAGCAGCTCTGGGTATCCTGTTAACAGGTGCTCATCAACATTGTCTTAGTGCTGCCTCTGAAATAATTTTTCTCCATTTTGCACAAGATTCAAAGTTCCCTGAGATAGAAAGATTGTCATAGCCTGGCTTATGTTACCAGTCCTTGGGAGGGCAGGATACCTTGGTTGAGTCTTCTTAAGACTACAACATGGGCAAGATAGTCCCTCAAAAGAAATTGAAGTGTTACAAGAAGAAAATATAGATTCTAGTTAGCTAGGAATCAGCAAATGTGCACTACACTGCCTTAGGACCCTTGTAACCTTTGCTTTGTTTAGAAAACTGCTGCCTGCTTACCCTGGATCCTTCAAGATGTCTCAGTTGAATTTTAGGTTTTAGCTAATTAGGTCATTAGGTCAACCAACAAGGATAGGAATTTGTGTGTTAGTAAATATCTAAGCACCTGGGACCTCTGGATGGGGTAATTGAAGCGTATGTGTTGCATATTACCAGAACAGCTCCTTAGCAAGATTACAAATTCCATTTGCATAGTTCCACCATAACTTTCTTGACAACACATCTTTTGTTGACCTTCTTCCCTTTCCAGTTGCTTGTTCCTGAGATCATCTCCCCAAAAAGTCCTTGCCTTCAAATTCTTACCTCAGATTTGCTTCTAGGAGAACCCAATATAGGGGGAAAATGAACTTAAAAGGGACGGCAAAGGAAAAAAAGTTCACTATTGTTAAAACTTAGGTAAACCAGTTTTAAATTCAAAGCTTACCATAAAGATGTCTCAACATCCAAATCTGAACCTTATGTTTTACCACCTTCAATGTAGAGGTGTGCCAGAGACCAAAAAGGACTTTGAATAGAGCAATATGGCTAGGCTGCCTTACAAGCTACCCTTCTGTAGATGAAATGTTGACTAAAGTTTCTCTAAACATTGTCAGAACAGAGGCCTCAGCAGTTACTGATTAAACATGTTAATTATTAAGAATGCATTAAAATAACCATTAAAATGACAGTAAACCAGAAAAGAATCTCACACTGATGAGAGTTAAAGAATCAAGAGAAGATGAGGGAAAAGGGACAATGAAGGGCACAGAAGAAAACAAAAACAAATGTTAACTCCATTTCTAGAAATTTTTCCACATATATACTCACATGTGTGAAATGACATATTTAAGTTTATTCATTACAACTTGGAACAACTAAAGACTGGAAATAATCTAAATGTCCATGCTGCAGGCCTGGTTGTATAAATTACTGTACAATCATACAATGGAATGACCTCCAAAGCGATAGAAAAGAATGAATAACATATAAAATCACACCAAGATAAAGTATTGCTGTGTATAAAATTTTACTATAAGAAAAGGGATATGTATTTTCTTGTAAGTAGATGGAATACCTCTGGAGAGATACAGTAGAAGCTGCTGCTTTTTTTTTTAATTTAATTTTTTTTATATAATTTATTTTGGTATCATTAATCTACAATTATGTGTGCAATATTATGGTGATTAAACTACCCCCTTTATCAGGTCCCCCCCCACCAACTCCATTACAGTCACTGTCCATCAGCGTAGTGAGATGCTATAGAGTCACTACTTGTCTTCTCTGAGTTGTACAGCCCTCCCCGTGCCCCTCGCTACCTTACGTCTGCTAATCGTAATACCCCTTTTACCCTCTTATCCCTCCCTTCCCACCCATCTTCCCCAGTCCCTTTCCCTTTGGTAACTATTAGTCTGTTCTTGGGTTCTGTGAGTCTGCTGCTGTTTTGTTCCTTCAGTTTTTTTCTTTGTTCTTATACTCCACAGATGAGTGAAATCATTTGATACTTGTCTTTTTCGGCTTGGCTTATTTCACTAAGCATAATACCCTCTAGCTCCATCCATGTTGCAAATGGTAGGATTTGTTATCTTATGGCTGAATAATATTCCATTGTGTATATGTACCACATCTTCTTAATCCATTCATCTACTGATGGACACTTAGGTTGCTTCCATTTCTTGGCTATTGTAAATAGTGCTGCGATAAAGATACGAGTGCATCTGTCTTTGAAACTGGGCTGCTGCATTCTTAGGGTAAATTCCTAGAAGTGGAATTCCTGGGTCAAATGCTATTCCTATTTTGAGGTTTTTGAGGAACCTCCATACTGCTTTCCACAATGGTTGAACTAATTTGCATTCCCACCAGCAGTGTAGGAGGGTTCCCTTTTCTCCACATCCTTGCCAACATTGTTGTTTGTGTTTTGGATGTTGGCCATCCTCACTGGTGTGAGGTGATATCTCATTGTGGTTTTAGTCTGCATTTCTCTGATGTTTAGCGATGTGGAGCATCTTTTCATGTGCCTGTTTGCCATCTGAGTTTCTTCTTTAGAGAAGTGTCTATTCATGTCCTTTGCCCATTTCTTAATTGGATTGTTTGCTTTTTGTTTGTTAAGGTGCGTGAGTTCTTTATATATTTTATTGGATACGTCATTTATGAATATATTCTCCGATACTGTAGGATGTCTTTTTCTTCTAGTGATGGTGTCCTTTGCTGTACAGAAGCTTTTCAGCTTGATATAGTCCCACTTGTTCATTTTTGCTTTTGTTTCCCTTGCCCGGGGAGATATGTTCTGAAGAAGTCACTCATGTTTATGTCCAAGAGATTTTTGCCTATGTTTTTTTCTAAGAGTTTTATGGTTTCATGACTTACATTCAGGTCTTTGATCCACCTTGAGTTTACCTTTGTGTATGGGGCTAGACAGTAGTCCAGTTTCATTCTCTTACATGTACCTGTCCAGTTTTTCCAAACCAGCTGCTGAAAAGGTTGTCATCTCCCCATTGTTTGTCCAAGGCTCCTTTATCAAATATTAATTGACTGTATAGGTTTGGGTTAATGTTTGGATTTTCTATTCTGTTCCAATGGTCTGTGGGTCTGTTTTTGTGCCAATACCAAAATGTCTTGATTACTGTGGCTTTGTAGTAGAGCTTGAAGTCAGGGAGCGTCATTCCCTCTGTTTTATTCCTCCTTCTCAGGATTGCTTTGGCTATTCAGGGTCTTTTGTTGTTCCCTATGAATTTTAGAATTATTTGTTCGAGTTCATTGAAGAAAGCTGTTGGTAGTTTGACAGGGATTGCATTGAATCTGTAGATTGCTTTAGGTAGTATAGCCATTTTGACAATATTTATTCTTACTAGCCAAGAGCATGAGATGAATTTCCATTTGTTAGTGTCCTCTTTAATTTCTCTTAGGAGTGTCTTGTAGTTCTCATAGTACAGGTCTTTCACTTCCTTTGTTAGTTTTATTCCTAGGTATTTTATTCTTTTTGATGCAATTGTGAATGGAATTGTTTTTCTGATATCTCCTATTAGTTCATCGTTAGTGTATAGGAAAGCAACAGATTTCTGTGTGTTAATTTTGTATCCTGCAACTTTGCTGAATTCAGATATTCTAGTAGTTTTGGAGTGGAGTCTTTAGGGTTTTTTATGTACAGTATCATGTCATCTGCAAATAGTGACAATTTGACTTCTTCTTTACCAATCTGAATGCCTTGTATGTCTTTGTTTTGTCTGATTGCCATGACTAGGACCTCCAGTATTTTGTTGAATAACAGTGGAGAGAGTGGGCATCCCTGTCTTGTTCCTGATCATAGATGAAAAGCTTTCAGCTTCTCGCTGTTAAGTATGTTGTTAGCTGTGGGTTTGTCATATATAGCCTTTATGATGTTGAGGTACTTGCCGTCTATACCCATTTTGTTGAGAGTTTTAATCATGAATGCATGCTGAATTTTGTCAAATGCTTTTTCAGCATCTATGGAGATGATCATGTGGTTTTGTTCTTTTTGTTGATGTGGTGGATGATGTTGATGGATTTTCAAATCTTGTACCATCCTTGCATCCCTGGGATGAATCCCACTTGATCATGGTGTATGATCCTCTTGATGTATTTTTGAATTCGGTTTGCTAATATTTTGTTGAGTATTTTTGCATCTACGTTCATCAGGGATATTGGTCTGTAATTTTCTTTTTTGGTGTGATCTTTCCCCGGCTTTTGTATTAGAATGATACTGGCTTCATAGAATGAGTTTAGACGTATTCCCTCCTCTTCTATGTTTTGGAAAACTTTAAGGAGAATGGGTGTTATTTCTTCTCTATATGTCTGGTAGAATTCAGAGATGAATCTATCTGGTCCAGGGGTTTTGTTCTTGGGTAGCTTTTTGATTACCGATTCAATTTTATTGCTGGTGATTGGTCTGTTTAGTTTTTCTGTTTCTTGCTTGGTCAGTCTCGGAAGGTTGTATTTTTCTAAGAAGTTGTCCATTTCTTCTATGTTTTCCAGCTTGTTAGCATATAGATTCTTTTTTTTTTTTATAATTTATTTTATTTTAGTATCATTAACCTACAATTACATGGGCAATACCGTGATGATTGAACTCCCCCCATCACCAGGTCCCCCCCACCAACCCCACCACAGTCACTGTCCATCAGCGTAGTGAGATGAGAATCGCTACTTGTCTTCTCTGAGCTGTACAGTACCCCCCGTGCCCCCCCACCCTATGTCTGCCAATCGTAATGCCCCTTTTACCCTCTTATCCCTCCCTTCCCATCCATCTCCCCAGTCCCTTTCCCTTTGGTAACTGTTAGTCCATTCGTGGGTTCTGTGAGTCTGCTGCTGTTTTGTTCCTTCATTTGTTTATTTATTTATTTTATTTTTTTTTTTTCTTGGTACTTGTCTTTTTCGGCCTGGCTTATTTCACTGAGCATAATACCCTCTAGCTCCATCCATGTTGTTGCAAATGGTAGGATTTGTTTCTTTCTTATTGCTGCGTAATATTCCATTGTGTATATGTACCACATCTTCTTAATCCATTCATCTACTGATGGGCACTTAGGTTGCTTCCATTTCTTGGCTATTGTAAATAGTGCTGCAATAAACATAGGGGTGCATGTAGCATATAGATTCTTATAATATTCTCTTATAATTCTTTGTATTTCTGTGGGGTCCGTCGTTATTTTTCCTTTCTCGTTTCTGATTCTGTTTATGTGTGTAGATTCTCTTTTTCTCTTAATGAGTCTGACTAGGGGTTTATTTATTTTGTTTATTTTTTTCAAAGAACCAGCTCTTGGTTGCATTGATTTTTTTCTATTGTTTTATTCTTCTCAATTTTATTTATTTCTTCTGTAATCTTTATTATGTCCCTCCTTCTGGTGTCTTTGGGCCTCATTTGTTCTTCTTTTTCCAATTTCAGTAATTGTGTCTTTAGGCTATTCTTTTGGGAATGTTCTTCCTTCTTCAAATAGGCTTGAATTGCAATATAGTTTCCTCTTAGAACTGCCTTTGCTGCGTCCACAGAAGTTGTGGCTTTGTGTTGTTGTTGTCATTAGTCTCCGTATATTCTTTGATTTCTGTTTTGATTTGTTCATTACCCCATTGATTAATTAGGAGAATGTTGTTAAGTCTCCATGTATTTGTGAGCCTTTTTGATTTCTTTCTAAAATTTATGTCTAGTTTTATACTTTGTGATCTGAGAAGTTGGTTGGTAGAATTTCAATATTTTTGAATTTACTGAGGTTCTTTTTGTGGCCTTGTATGAGGTCTATTCTGGAAAATGTTCCATGTGCACTTGAGTAGACTGTGTATCATGCTGCTTTTGGGTGCAGAGTTCTGTAGATGTCTGTTAGGTCCATCTGTTCTACTGTGTTGTTCATGCCTCTGTGTCTTTACTTATTTTCTGTCTGGTTGGTCTGTCCTTTGGAGTGAGTGGTGTGTTGAAGTCTCCTAAAATGAATGCATTGCTGTCTATTTCCTCCTTCAATTCTGTTAGTATTTATTTCAGATATGCTGGCACTCCTGTGTTGGGTGCATATATATTTATAATGGTTATATCTTCTTGTTGGACTGACCCATTTATCATTATGTAATGTCCTTCTGTATCTCTTGCTACTTTCTTCGTTTTGAAGTCTATTTTGTCTGATACAAGTACTGCAACACCTGCTTTTTTGTCTTTGTTGTTTGCATGAAATATCTTTTTCCATCCCTTCACTTTTAGTCTGTGTATATCTTTGGGTTTGAGGTGAGTCTCTTGTAAGCAGTATATAGATGGGTCTTGCTTTTTTATCCATTCTGTTACTCTGTGTCTTTTGATTGGTGCATTCAGTCCATTTACATTTAGGGTGATTATCGACTGATATGTACTTATTGCCATTGCTGTCTTTATATACGTGGTTACCAAAGGTTCAAGGTTGCTTCTTTACTATCTAAGAATCTAACTTAACTTTCTTGTTAAGTTATTGTGAACACCGTCTGATGTTTCTTTATCTCTCCCTTCCTATTCTTCCTCCTCCTTTCTTTATATATCAGGTGTTTTATTCTTTGCCTTTAGTTAGTATTTGGATGGACTGCTTTCTTTGCTATGATTTTATTTTCTCTGGTGACATCTTTTTAGCCTTAGGGGTGCTTCCCTCTAGAGCAGTCTATTTAAGATATCCTGTAGTGGTGGTTTATGAGAGGCAAACTTTCTCAACTTTCGCTTGTCTGGAAATAGTTTAATCCCTCCATCATATTTAAATGATAATCGTGCTGGATACAATATTCTTGGTTCGAGGCCCTTCTGTTTCATTATGTTAAATATATCATGCCATTCTCTTCTGGCCTGTAAGGTTTCTGTTGAGAAGTCTGATGATAGTCTGATGGGTTTTCCTTTGTAGGTGATCTTTTTTCTCTAACTGCCTTTAATACTCTGTCCTTATTGGATCCTTTTCAAAGGTGAGATCAGGTCACATCACTGTCCCAATCATCTCCATATCATGCAGAATAAAAGCCATAGAGAACCCCTACATCAGTGGCTCCCAACACTGGGCATATAAAAAAAAAATATTCTGTCTTTATGTTTGACCTTTGCCATTTTAATTATTATGTGTTTTGTTGTTGTCTTTCTTGGGTCCCTTGTGTTTGGGGATCTGTGGGTTTCTGTGGACTGAGAGACTATTTCCTTTCCCAGCGTGGGAAAGTTTTCAGCAATTATTTCTTCAAAGGCACTTTCTATCCCTTTTTCTCTCTCTTCTTCCTCTGGTACTCCTGTAATGCGAATATTGTTCTGTTTGGATTGGTCACACAGTTCTCTTAATATTCTGTCATTCCTAGAGATCCTTTTATCTCTCTCTGCCTCAGCTTCTCTGTATTCCTGTTCTCTGATTTCTATTCCATTAATAGTCTCTTGCATCTCATCCAGTCTGCTGTTAAGCCCGTCGATCGCTTGTCTAATTTCTGCATTGTCTTTCCTCACTCCCCTCACTTCCTCCCTCAGCTCTTGCACATTACTCTGTAGATCCATCAACATGGTTACGACTTTTATTCTGAATTCTTTTTCGGGAAGACTGTGCATGTCCATCCCTTCAGGCTCCCTCTCTTTGGTCATCTGGTTGATTTTAGTCTGTACCATATTCCTCTGTCTTTTCATGGCTATAGATGTGGTTGCTGGTAGTTGCCACGTATGTCAGCTGGGCTCTTTAAGACTTTAAAAAGAGAAAAAAAAAGAATAGAAAGAGAAGAGAAAACAAAAAACAAAAGAAACGCCCACTTGGTGTAGATTCTGTGGGCATGCTGTAGGTGGCACTGTTTCCCCACTATTCCGCAGCTGTGGCCCCGCTACTCCACAGGGCTCTTTATAGCTCTGGCCGGGGTGGGAACGAATGGGAGGCTGTTGATCTCTGTGGGAAGTCTAATTGCGGCCACCCTTTCCCAGTCACCAGCTAAGGGGTCTGAAACTCCCCAGGACTGGGCTGAGTGTGCCGGGGCGATCCGGCTCCTCCGCTGGGCTCCCGTCTCTTTAAGACTGCTGAAAAATGCACGCGCTTTTCTTCTTCTCTTTTTTTTTCCTTCCCGGGAGCTGGCTGCAAGCACCCTGGCACATTCCCGCTCTGATCCTGCTCCCTCCGTCTCTCCAATCTCCGCTACACGGCGCGATTTGTGTCAGCGCTCCCTGCACAGGTCACCAGGGTTTGTTATTTCGCGGGCCTGTACTTCCAGTCCCTCCCTGCTCTGAATCCTCTCCTCCCGCCGGTGCGCTGGGGTGGGGGAGTGCTCGGGTCCCGCCGGATCGTGGCTCCATATCTTACCTGCCTCTTGGGGTGCCGAGTCCTCTCAGGTGTAGCTGCATGCTGTGCGTTTTCCTGTGTATTCTGGTCTCTCTTTTAGGAATAGTTGTATTTGCTGTATTTCCATAGATATATATAGTGTTGGGAGGAGATTTCTGCCGCCCTGCTTACCCCGCCATCTTCCCGGAAGTCCGAAGCTGCTGCTTTTCTAAATCTAATGTTTTCTTCCAGGAATAGGGAGCTCCAATAGCGGAATACTCCTGGTTTCAGCAGAAGTGAATGACTTACTTACCTGATTGGAGTCTTTGGTGAAAACTAAGCAATGTGCTCAGCTCAGCTCTTCCCTTCTGGGGTGTGAGGGCACACACAGGGCTTCAGTGACCTATGGTGGTACTCCAGGGTCAAGGACAGGCTGAACTCAAATGATCATTCAAGTAAGAATAAAGATGTCATTGTCACATGGTTCTGACTGTGATTATCTTGCTTTGCTTTTTCCAGAGGCCTTTACCCTACTCTGTCTAAGCCCACGGTCCCTGTCTCAACATGATATGACTAGCCATGAAAAATACTGAGATAATCATATTTTAATCAATAATTGTGGCACAGTTAATATATTAAGTGAGGAAGATGGGGGCAAGTGGACATAAGCAGTATTAAAAGTCTCAGTTCTTAAGAAAACAAATCCTACCATTTGCAACAACATGGATGGAGCTAGAGGGTATTATGCTCAATCAAATAAGCCAGGTGGAGAAAGATAAGTACCAAGTGATTTTATATTTTATATACTGTATTGTTGTTATACAGTATAGCAACAAAGCAAAAACTGAAGGAACAAAACAGCAGCAGACTCACAGAACCCAAGAATGGACTAGTGCTTACCAAAGGGAAGGGGATGGGGAGGATGGGTGGGAAGGGAGGGATAAGGGGATTAAGAGGCATTATGATTAGCTCACATAATATAGGGAGGGCATGGAGAAGGCAGGATAGCCCAGAGAAGACAAGTAATGACTCTGTAGCATCTTACTGTGCTAATGGACAGTGACTGTAATGGGGTGTGTGGTGGGGACTTAATAATGGGGGGATGTAGTAACCACAGTGTTGCTCATGTGAAACCTGAGCATAAGATTGTGTATCAATGATACCTTAATAAAATATATATACATACATATATACGTATAAAAGTCTCTGTTCTTATTGTCATATTAATAAGTGAAAAGGAAAATACCTAAAAATAGGAATTAGCAGTGTACATATAAACTATTTAGAAATGTGGAGGTAAAAAAATACTGGGAAAAAACAGCCAAAAAAATTCAAATGGTCACCTGGGGGTGTGAATCAGAAGGGGATTTGGACACTACTGTTTTTCATCACAGCCTTGCACTATTTGACTTCTTAAATTATGTTCATGTATTACTTTGAGAAAAAATTAATTTTAAAACCACTTAAAAAATAATTTGACTGACTCAAGTCTCTAAAATGGGATTTTTTATTTCCAGCCCTTAATCTACCACTATAAACTGGATTCTAATTTTAGAAACTGTATACAATGCAAAAAATCCACAAAGGATGAAAATATGTGGTTACTCAAAACACAAATTTTCCTGATTTAAATTCTGAGAAAATTTCTCCTGAGATCCTCATGAGTCCATGTGATGTGATTAGCATCCCTTAAAACATTCCTGTAATAAATACAAGCGAGGATCACAGACCTACGCCACTTTTTAAATAGGCCCCTTGGTGAAAGATAGAAGCATAACACTATAACACAGCTCAAAGCAAGTTTGTGACGGACAAAAGGACATCATTCAATCTATGATGGCTGCACGTAAGCTAGAGACATAGTGTAGTTGGAGAAACAAACATGCATATGTCGTTTAGGTACTTTTTCATAAAATTTTATAATGAAGCTTTTAAGGAGACTGTGCAACACAAATTCAAGTGCAAGTTTTCTGTTACATGTTCTCTAACAGACAAAATAGAGTGGAAATCTGTATGGAGACTCTAGAGGCTAACTTTAGGCTGTCTTTAGGTGCCTGCACACATGGCACTCCATCTCTGTCCAGGGTTATGCCAGTGAAGTTGAGGGCTGCTCCTAATGAGTGTTAATTCCCCCGAACTTCCAGCGGCCTGATGGGCAACAAGATCATGTTCTGGTAGTCAGAAAACCACCTCTGTCAAAGACATAGCAGCTGGAGCTGCCAGCACTGAAATAGGACTGAAAGGATACGGGGGGGGGGCGGGGTGGGACAACAGTGTCCACTAGTAACATTGAGTTAACGTGCATTTCTGGGTGCCATGGCTTAACATTATCCAGTAGCCCCCCCAAATCATGCCATTGCTCCTAAGAGTGATATAGGTAATGCATCTTCCAGTGAATTCCCATTTTATGAACTTAATTTTGTAAGGCCATTTTAAACAGTGCGTTTCATAAGGGTGGGTGGTTATTGGAGTAACTATGAAAATTTACATAGAATTATTCAACGATGTGAAAAGAAAACACTGAAGAATGACATAATGACTTTTATTATTTGTCTCAGTTTTCCAGGGCAATACAATGGTGCAGTCAGTGGCATCGTGTAACTGGATTTAGTGAAGTTAATTCCTGTGAAAACCAATGAGGAAATATAGCACCTCTGCAAAATTCTCAGACCACCCAGACCAATTCTCATTAGCCAACATTTGCAAATGATATTTTAGAGTACTGTAGTCTTTAAGCTCCTTCATGCAAGACAAATTATTGCATGTCATGACAGAGAGAACATAGCAAGTCCAAAACTTAACAAGGAGATGGCTATTGATTTCACTTTGGATGGTAGACTCAAGTCTGGTATCAAAAAAATTAATGAGAATAGGAATAAACTGCAGATTTTTGGCTCTTCTCTGACTGACAGGGTTTAAGTAACACCAACATGCTACACTCTGGAGCAGTAGGATGGTTACTTTTGGTGCCATCTTTTGATTTTGCAACAAGTGAACTACTTCTTTCATGTATTCAGCTGCAAATTTCCCAGCAGTTGGTCCTCCTGTAAAACAAGCATGTGCATTTCCAGAAGTATTTGGCATATCTAGTAGCTAGTGACATTTTCGTGCTCATGTGTTCATACTCTTGTTCCTATATACTGACACTTCGGTTTCTTTGAATTCTCCTCTTTCTTTTCCCCCACTCCTGTGTTGCTGTGAAGATGAGAGTGTGTGTTGATAAACAAGGAGTAATATGAAAAGCATTGGAAAGTCCCTGCCTACCAAAGCCTCCTCTCTTTCTTTTAATCGGGTACCTAGAGCCAGTATTTCAAGGTGAATAAAACCTGGTTGTGTTCACCTAGCAAATCTCCCTCATGGTCTTGTTCCTGATTCCCTATCTTCAGTACTTGAAAATATACCAGAGCATTAGAGTAAACAAAGGGAAAACTCAAAGGCTGAGTTGTAAAATAAAGGGTTTAACTGTTGAGAGGTTTTTCATGAGTTGTCCATTGCTGTCCCATTCTCCTTACACAATTTTTTAGCAGATCTGGGACCAATGTGACCTTACAAGGCTTTCCTTACTTTAGTTACTGACTCAACCTGGTCCTAGACTCTACTTGCATCATATACCCGAACCCCAGATCTTCCTGGTTCAAAACTCAAACTTCAAAAAAAAAGGTACTAGACAAGAAGTCATTAAATGAAGCCTATTTAGATGGTGAGGAGTAGCTGACATAGTTAGCAAGGTTCTAGCCACTGAAGTTTTGACTGGCTTGGATTTCTTTTATCTGCAATACCACAGCCCCATAGCCCCAAGAATATTCTATTCAACGTTAAAGCTTTAGCTAAAGCCTGGACGTAAGCCCTTTCTCTTCCTTCTTACCAGTACAGCTAAGGCTAAATAACATCAAGTTAGAGGATTCTGATCTTTTTATAATTAACTAGCTCTTCCACAATGGTGAATACAGCTGTACAAGGCACTGAGCCTGCCTTGTGCTGGGTGCAGTTTGCCCTTGCTTTACATGTGAGTTCTCAGTTTTCTTCCATGCTGGTAGTTCTCAACTATTCTGGCACCTAGGAAAGAGTAAATGTTTTCTCTCATGGACACCATTTTTTGAAAGATGTAGTCTATCAAAGTACCTAAGTAACTAATTTTCCCATTGATAAAAAAATCAATCTATCTTATAGCAACCAAGTAGGGCTTCTAATTCAGAGATGTGTTGTTGAAGACTAGCTGTGAAAGTTCATTACGTGTCCTGAAATTAGAAAAAAAAGTGAAGAAAGTTTGGATCTGACAATCATTAGAGTGATGTGTTTAAATGGATTACCCCTCAATTTTCTAGCGAACTATACATTAATAGTTGCTTTTCCTTGATATATCTGTTGGCTTCCCTGGTAGATGTTTTAAGAGTATTAAGTTCTTCATTGATTTTTTACAAGCAAATTTTTGTGTAATGTATTTTTATATGATAAAAATAAAGGATCAAGTAGTTTTACTCTGTGTTGCTGTCATATCACTAGGTTGGAATATATTGTATAGATTCCTTGCTTTTTTATGATAATGAGAACTTTGATAGGCAATTTCAATATATATATTTTTAATTTTAAGAAGTGGGAAAATTCTTAATTCCTAATCAAGTAAATTTATTTGATGGACACACTCTTTTAAAGTGAGATCCTTGAGGAGAAAATAATAATAAATATCTTTGGTGGTACAAAGACAAAAAACTAATAATTTAGGCAAAGGAAATGGTATTGTAATTTTAAGACTAAAGAAATGAAAATCACTAACAATGTTGTGAGAAGCAAAACAAAATTGGAAACACTTATTTTAGCGCAGCTGGTTAAATCAGTACCTGTGAAGGCCAGCAGTCCGATTCTATAGGCAGCGTGAGCTCTCTTCTCAATGGCTAGAGATTTATCCTTCAGCATGTGGCCATGTACCACAATCTTTTCTTTGTGAAAAATATCTTCCACTGGAGGTATTTGTTCTTTCTTCTTCTTAAGGAAAAAGCCTTTAACAGTGACACTCCAGAATTTCTGGAAGCACTGATAAAGCCCCACAAAATATTGATAAATCTGAGTCCAAAATTGCATGTTATAAACATGGGTCTTAGCCATTGCGTAAAGAGGCCAATGGTGCTTCAGTTACACCACTGGCAGTAACAGAAGTTAATAGTCAAGAACTCTGGAATGCATCACTTAGCAACACTATAGAATGGAATACATAAATCATCAGGGAGCAGTCAATGTATGCCTACATTTTTCAACCTGGCATCGAAGGCCTTGTACAATTTGAACTAAACCAAGTTTAATTTCAGTCCTCTGGTGCACAAAATCTTGGCTTAAATTATACTGGTTTACCTACACACACTAAGCTCATTTCTGTTTTTGCACATTTGCTTAGGCAGGGCCTCCTAGGAACTTGCCAATTCTACTCTGGCTATTCCAACGTGTCACTGAACTTCTTCCCACTGATCTTTCATAGTATTATGCCTATTCTGCTCATTTATTATATAGTCAGAATTTTTCTCTACATGATAGATTTCCTACATTTATCCTATTTTGCTGAGAAAATAGAAGCAATCAAAAGAACTTCCATAGCTCCACTCATTGCACCAATCCACCTGTCTGCCTCTGTGCCCAGACTCTGACTCTCCTCCCATCATGGATGTCGTTTATGTGCCGGATTTCATTCAACCTCTCTCAGTCCACTCAAGGAGATGTTCTACAGTTCTCTTGCCTTACTAATTTTTCCATTTCCACTAGATCATCAATAAGCATGCTATACTTTTCCCATTAAAAAACACTCTCTTGATGTCTTATAACTCCTTCCCCTAGTTTTACACATTCATTTCTCTGCTCTTCTTTATACAAAAACTCTTCAAAGAGTTGCCATACTTGCCATTTCAATTCTTTCATTCTTTCTTGGATGTACTACAAATAGGATTTCAACCTCACAATTGTACTGAAATACAAGTGAGGGTCACTTATAACCTTTCTTTTGCTGAATCCAATTCTCAGTCCTCAGCTTTTTACACTTCTCCTTGAGACACTTTTTTCACCTAGCTACTAAGATGTCATACTCTGATTTTTCTTCTACTGGCTGTTCTTCATTTTCATTTGCTGGTTCTCTCTAAATACTTGTGACCTCTTGTGGGTAAAATTGTAACATTTCCAGAGTATCTCGCCTAACTTTAGTGCATTTGCATATCCTCAGGGGTGGAGAGAAGTTCATCTCCATGTCAATGGGTAAATTACCTGGGCAACGGAGGGCGTGTCTGAACCTGAGAGTTTAAGGGGAGGGGCTGGCTTGGTTGCTGGCTTGCTTCCTTCTGGAGCAGGGGAGAGAAACGGCCCTGGACTGTAGTTTGTAAGCAATAAACGGTTTTAAACTTTATTTCTCCCTTTGACTGATTTCAGTTTTTAGAGGTACTTTGCCCCAGGATTTCCTTTCCCCGGGCACTCATCTGGCGGCAGTTGGCAGGGTGCCTCTGAACCCGAAATCTGTCATAATGGGTGTGACCTTTGGGAGGGCTGCTCCTGTGGATGGTGGGGAGGCCACAGTGGATGCAGCGGCAGAGGGAGCCGCTTCACCTGTTACTATCCCCCCAGCGGTGGGCCTTCCAAGTTGGGAGCCCCTAGTGGGGAATTGGTCTAGGGTACCTCGTACAGGGGTGGGGCCTTCCACAGAACTGGGGAAGGGTGGAAACACTGGAAGCTGCAGAATTAGCCCTCCGTGAGTTGGAAGACTACTTGGAGACCTTAGGGGGTTGTGTAGCGGCCGGCATTGTAAGTTCTCTTTTCATCAAGATAGTGGAAAATGTTATACAGGAGAAAGAGGATTATCAAGAGGGTTAGAGAGGAGAGAGAGGGATTTAGTCAGGGGAGAGTCACTTTTCAACATCGCTTGGAGGAGCTGGGCTATAACCTATGGGATGCTATTAAAGAAGAGAGAGAGTTACTGAAAAGGCAGGTCACGCTCCTAGAAGACTCTTTAGGGGCAAGGGGGGAGGCAGCAGGAAAAGCCACGTTGCAGGAGGCCGTGGGGGAGGGGGAGGAAAGAGTCGTGCTTTCAGCCCCAAAAATGGTGGAGGAGGAGCCTGAGGGAGATGAGGAGGAGGTGGGGCTGTTGGTGTATCTGCTACCCAGGCCACCGCTGGTTGTACCATCTTCTGTTTTAAAGGCCCACCCAGCTGTAATTAAGAAAATAAAAGTGAAACAACCGCGGGTTCCTCAGGGGAAGAAGCAGCCCCCTCCCCAGGTTGTGGGGCACTCCATGCTCTGCCCCTAAACCCAGGATGAGCTGGTGGACGTGAGCATCTGGTATAGGAAGGGGCCATCAGATTCTCTGCCTACATGGCTTTTACGTCTCTGGGATATGGGGGTGGAGAACATTGTTATTTGTTATGTCGGGTACTCAGATGAGTAGAATGGCTTCCCTGACGACTCAGCCTTCCCTCTGGCAGTGGTTGCAAAATGCCCGTCATGCCTCAAGGGAATCAGACACTCCTGGAATGGCTGACAGTTACCATCAGGGTAGTTTGACCTAATCAGGGTGATTTACTATATCTTCCTAGTAGTTGGAAAACATATGCAGAGCTCCAACAGGTACTGCGGGAATTGGGTATGAAAAATACCATCTGTAATGTGGACCCCCAGGGCCCTGATGCGGTGGTGTTCACTATAGGAATGAGAAACCTGGTGCTGCATACAGCTCCCCCATCTCTCCCTGGGTCCCTAGTGAATACTCTTGCCCCCCACATAGGGCAACCCATAAGTGAGGCTATTCGTACTTTAGCAGATCTGGGGGAGGTTGAAACAATAAGGGCACAGAAGGAAGTATGGGCCACGTCTGAAAGGAGAAGTGCAAAAGGCCCTGTGAAGGTCTCGACGACCCAGAAGTGGATTGATTTGATAATGGCCAGGGTAGTGAAAGAAAAACTTGATGGGCAGCCCAATAGAATATTGTTAGAACTGTGATACCTATTAAAGCCAGAGCAGCAGTTCCAGCTGCTGAGGTCCAGGACACAGAAACCAGAGTCAAGGCCTCATGCTGGCCTGTGTCTCTGCAAAACAATGGGAGACAGTACTCAGGATTCACCTGAGCCCTCACCCCACAGGAGGACGATTGGGCATCGCAGTTTGACTGAGGGGGGTGGTCAAAGTCCACACCTTGGGGGACATGGTGGAGACCAGAGGCCACATGTAGAATTAGCAATTCATTGGTCCCCTGTGAATGTACAGCATGTCCTAGCACTGGTGGACACAGGAGCTGAATGTTCATTGATTCATGCCAATGCTGAGCATTTTCCTGGGACCCCTGCTGTGATAGTGGCTATGGGGGTCAGGCAGTTAGAGTGAAGAAAGCCCAAATCTCATTGGGGATAGGGTGTTTACCCCCAAAGTGGTATACTGTGTACATTTTCCCATCCCTGAATATATTTTGGGGGTAGATATCTTGCAGGGCCTGTCACAGACCACTACAGGTGAGTTCAGACTAAGGGTACATGTGGTAAAGGCAGTTTTGAAGGGACATGTTAAGCATCCACCTGTAGCTCTGCATGTACCTCAGTGGTGACAAATACTAAGCAGTATAAATTGCCTGGGGGCCACAAGGAAATTGGAGAACCTCTACAGGAGTTGGAGAGTGTGGGTTTCATAAAGCCCACTCATAGTCCTTTTAATTCCCCAGTGTGGCCAGTGAGAAAGCCAGACGGCTCCTGCCGAATGACTGTGGACTACAGGGAATTGAATAAAGTCACACCCCCTTTGCATACTGCTGTCCCCTCTATAGCAGACATTCTGGACACCCTCAGCCATGAGCTGGGAACATATCATTATGAAGTAGACCTTGCTAATGCTTTCTTCTCTATTGACATAGCACAGGAAAGTCAGGAAGTTTGCCTTCACATGGGAAGGCTGGCAGTGGACATTTACTGTCCTCCCACAGGGATACCTCCACAGTCCCACCATCTGTCATGGACTTGTAGCCCAGGACTTGGCCTCATGGAAGAAACCACAAACAGTGTGGTTGTATCACTACATTGATGATATTATGCCCACATCTGATTCTCTTTCAGATTTAGAAGGGGCAGTTCCTAGACTTGCAACATCTACAGGAAAAAGGATGGGCTGTGAACAGCACCAAGGTTCAGGGACCTGGTTTATCTGTGAAATTCTTGGGGGTTGTCTGGTTGGGTAAAACTGAAGTTGTTCCTGAAGCAGTTATAGACAAGGTCCAGGCTTTCCCCACCCCTACCACTGTAGCAGTATTACAAGAGTTTTGGATCTTTTGGGCTACTGGAGAGTGTTTATCCCACACTTGGCACAAATTCTGAAGCCCTTATACCAGTTGGTACGAAAGGGCATCAGGTGGCGCTGGGATGAGACATGTGCAGCTGCTTTCACTGCTGCAAGTGAGCAGTCAAGGCCATACAGGCCCTGAATGCAATGGACTCATCAAGACCCTGTGAACTAGATGTTCATGTAACTCAAGATGGTTATGGATGGGTTTTTGGCAGTGGCTTGAACAGACACGCCAACCTATTGGATTCTGCTCACAACTATGGAAAGGAGCAGAGGTCCGGTACACCTTGATAAAGAAGCAACTGGCTGCTGTGTACTATGCCTTGCTGGCTATGGAGCCCATTGCTGGAACAGCTCCGACCAAGGTAATAACCACCTATCCCACTGTACGGTGGGTGAGAGACTGGACCCAAAGGCCATGGAATGGCGTGGCACAGACACCTACACTGGCCAAATGGGGCGAATATTTACAGCAGTGCAGCGCCCTCTCTACTAGCCCCTTAAGTGGAGAACTCCAACGCTTATTTGGGCCCTTGACCTATACCAGTGGAAGGCAGGAAGAACTTGTTTTCACCCCTTTGTAGCCAAGACTCCTTATCAGAAGGGAAAATCCCCTATACCTGAAGATGCTTGGTACACAGATGGCTCCAGTCGTGGGCAGCTGCCAAAGTGGAGGGCTGTTGCTTTCCATCCTAAGACTGAGAGGGGAAGGGCAGTCAGTGGGCTGAGTTGCGGGCAGAATGGGTTGTGATCACCCAGGAGCCTTCCCCCATCATTGTCTGCACTGACAGCTGGGCTGTCTATCGGGGCTTGACCCTGTGGCCACCGACATGGTATCATGCCAACTGGATGGTTGGTCACTGGTCCCTTTGAGGCAAGAGTTGTGGCAAGACCTATGGGCCTCTGGTCAGACTAAGACTGTTAACTGTATATCATGTGACTGGCCACTTGCCTTTGGCATCCCCAGGGAATGATGAAGAGACACATTGGCCCAGGTGCACTGGCTAGAAGGAAAGCCTGCCTCTGATGTGGTCCAATGGTTACACCAGCGTTTGTTGCATGTGGGGCAAAAGACAAGGTGGGCTGTAGCCCATCAGTGGGGCTTGTCATTGACCTTTGAAGTCAGCAGAGCCCGAAGGAGTGCCTTGTGTGCTCTAAGAGGGACTTACACTGAGTCCCACAGCAACATGGGACAATAGTAAGGGGGCCAATACCCCTTGTCAGGTGGCAAATAGACTGTATCGGGCCTCTGCCCATATCAGAAGGATATCTGTATGCCATGACTTGTGTGGAGATGCCTACTGGACTATTAGTCACTTTTCCTGCATGTCGTGCAGATCATCAAACCACCAAGATGGGCCTGGAGCATCTCTTTGCAGCCTATGATAGGCCACAGGTGATTAAGAGCAATCAAGGCACCCACTTTAGAGGACATTCATTACAAGAATGGGTGTAGCAATTAGGAATAAAGTGGAGATTTCATGTACCATATAATCCTCTGGGGCAGGCATGATAGAGAAGTACAACGATTTGTTGAAATCTGGCCTGAAGTTGGACACCAATAGTCTACAGAGTTGGTCAGTTCGCCTATGGACAGTGCTGTGGTGTTTGAATGAGAAGCCCTGTAAAGGAGCTTTGAGCCCTGTGGACATGCTCACACACCTTGCTGCCTCTCCCATATGATTGTATGTCCAAACCAATGGAGAGTTATTGAAGCCAGGATATGGCCAGAGGAGCAACATCCTGCTGCCAGCCCTACTGCATCAAGCCCTGGAGACACTGTTGAATGAACCTGGCCCTGGACATTTCAACACATGGACCAGTGATGGCTGGCCCTTCTGGCACCTTGGGGGAAAGGCCTGGAAGCTGGCCTCCTGTGTATTCCTGGAATAATAGCTGAATGGCCCCCAAAGGTCACAGTCATGTACTCAAACATCCAGGAGGTAAGAGCATCTTGCGGGGAAGTTTTGTTTTATCTTTATGGCCAGTAGCCATATATGTTGACCCATATGTAGCTCCCATAGGGAGGGGGGTGAAAGTCTGGTGTACTAGACCAGGACGAGATCCCATTCCTGCCACTGTTTTATCATAAGACCACTCTCTTGCCTGTATCCTACCTGATGGACAAGATTTGCCTAAGCTGGTGTCATTAAAACGTGTATCTTATCACCCTTATGGTTATTTTCTCCCACAGTCCTTGTGGCCTGAATGCGCCCTCTGGCTGCAGCTGCCGCATGATGACTGCTCTGAACCCTCAGCTACCACCTGCCTATGGAATGGATGAGCTACAGGCTTAATCTGCATAAGACTTTGAACCTACCTGAATCCTCTGGCTTGAGGATTGTCATGATTTTATTGCTGTTGCTATTGTTATGTCATTGATCACAATGCTCCAGTTTTCTCGCCCAGGACCATTGCGGAAGAAGGGGAAGAGTAGATTGTAAGGTGAGATTTCTGGAGGGGTGGCCTGTGGGTAAAATAGTAACATTTCCAGAATATCTCGCCTGGCTTTAATTCATTTGCTTATCCTCAGGGGTGGAGAGAAGTTCATCTCCATGTCAGTGGGTAAAAGTACCTGGGCAACTGAGGGCATATTTGAGCCTGAGAGTTTAAGGGGATGCGCTGGCTTGCTTGCTTCTTCTGGAGCAGGGGACAGAATGGCGCTGGATTGCAGTTTGTAAGCAATAAATGGGTTTTAAAACTTTATTTCTCCCTTTGACTGATTTCAGTTTTTAGAGGTATTTTGTTCCGGGATTTCCTCTCCCAGACTTACACTGGGACAACTAGGGAAACGTAGACTTGCATTGTCCAGTATGTAGCCTCATGTGGCTATGAAACACTAGAAATGTGACTAGTCTGAATAGAGATGTGCTGTTAAGTATAAAATATTAATACTTTTTACATTGAAAATATATATTAAATTAATTTTAATAATTAACTTCCCTTGTCCCTTTTACTTCTTTTAATGTGGCTATTAGAAAATCTAAAACACCAAGTACGGCCCTTTATCAAGACCTTTGTGTTTATTTGCCTCTGCCTTGAATGGTCTTCCCAGAGATACCCTGTTAGTTCCTCGCGTCATTGCTCAGATGGAACTGTTAGCCTTTCCCTGACTACTGTCTTCAAACTTGTGATCTTTGCCTTATCACATCTCCCATCCCCAACCCTGTGCAATTTCTATTGCCTTTTCCATCTTATTGCCTCCTCTTGCTAGGATATGAGCCCTGTGAGAGCAGAGATTTTTATATGTCTTTGTTTTCAGTTCACTGCTGTAACTCCAGAGTCCAGAAGAGTCCTTGGTCTATACCTTATTCATAGTAAGTATGCAACAAATACTTGATGTATAAATGAGAAATTATAGAGATCTCGTTTTTAGCAAACAACTTATTCCTGTACAAGCTGTAGTTAGAACTTTCTCAAAATCAAAAAATAATATTTGCTTAATAAGAAATAACTGTCTCCAGGAAAACTTCAGGGATTTAAATATTTTTCTATTTGATTAATTTGCTTTTCTGATATAGTGGAAAATGCTGGTGTTTTCTGCTGAATTTGGGTTTACAATTTTATCTTATAAATTTGTAAAGTAAGTAAGGCAATTCAGTTAAACTGTGCAACACAAACCTTATAGGGGAAATTGTGTTTATTGCTGACTCAGTAAGAGTAATCACTGGTATTTAATGAGTCAGTTGGTAAATACTCTTCGGATTTGAATGTCAGGGGCTCCTCTGTGATTTTGCTGGTGGGGGTACGGGCTGGGGACATACACATGTAGACGAATGCTCTTTTTACCCCCAAGGAGCACAGTCTTTGCTCACAGCTATCACAATTCTGAGACACAGCTCTCTTTTCTCCACTTAGCTTTATAACAAATCTGAGAAGCAAATATTATCCTCATTTATAGATGAAGGAATTTCAAGATAACAATAAATTCACATTGAGAATGTGTTTACAAATACAACTCGAGAAGGGCATGTGAAAAAAACAGAGCAGACTCTATATATGAGACTAGTAATTGAAAATAACTTTTATTTTAACTTACATGATTTGAAAGAGAAATAAATACAAATGCCCCAGAACTAAAAGCATCCCTTTCAACCAAAATAAAATGCAGAAGTGAATACAAAAGATACAGAATTACTCATGCAATTAAAAAAAAAAACAACGCTGTAACATTTGTGATTTGACTTTCTATAAAAAGAATAATTTTACCATTTAACAGAAACTATAGACTATACATACGAACTATAGACTGTACAATGTACCTTTAAAATGAAGGATATATGCGTGTATATAATATTTATAAATGTACAAATATATATATACATTGTAACTTCACAGCTGAAAGAACTATTTGCCAGGAAGCCTGGCAAACAATTTTTACTTTAAAGTGAAAATGAGTTATTTTTAAAGGTCTTGGTAAACTGTATTTATTTAAAATGACATCTAAATTATATTTTATACAAACACATCCAGAGTACAGTTGATAGTCCACAGTTTAAATTACACTCACGCATATTATTTTAATATCTCGGCATATCTCACCTTGCATACTCTTAAGAGGAAGAAAAGTTGTTTAGTAAGAGCTATTGAATGGTCTTGTACTTTATTTAATGAACTTGCTAACCCTGGTATGGAAGCAATAATGGGAGCTGTTGTTTTAGCTAAGTGGCCAAGGGAACCCCCAGCAAGGATCTCTCTGGGGCAGACCATCTTTCTTCCTAATCTCATGCTAATTTGTATGGAAGCAAGGACCCTTTCAATGTCTCTCAGTTCCCACCCTGTAGATACCTTCAGCTTCCAGGTTCTTCTACCTTGAAGAGATCCCAGCTTTCTGGATCCATGACCTTTGGTTTTGATTTGTCTTAGCAGCAAAGTAGCTCCATTGTAGAAGTATAAAAAAATGGCCCGTGTTTAAATAAAGAAAAAGCTTGAGCTTTGTGTGTCTTTTTAAAATGACTATAGGTATAATCTAAATAAGGTAGTTTTTAGTCATCCACCTATGTTTTTTACCTTGATGGAACTGCTTTTAGAGTTTCAGGATGGAGAAAAGAAACAAAAGAAATAACAGAGGCTTGAAAAATCAAATTAAACTCTTATAATGTATTGTTTTATCTGGTTCTGCAGGCAAACTTTTATTTGAAGAAATTCTTTTTTGTGCTTTGCATTTAACACAAATTAGGTAGTTAAGGGGGCCATTCAACCCTGAGACCACAACAGAGAAAAACTGCAAGGTATATGATATTTATCAAAGTATCACATGACTATTTCAAGCTTATAGAAGAACTTCCAAAAAAGTACAAGGATGGCTGTTTTAAAATTCCGTAGATACTAGATAAGATAGCCTCTTGTATTGTCAGACACAATTAGCAATGCAATCTACTGAGTTATACACATAGCCCTACTCTACCAGCCAACGGAAAAGTAGGTAGGTATTGTGAAACTGGACTTTGAATTCTTTCTATAACATGTTACATTTTCAGACAACCTCAACAGAACTTTTCAAAGTTTCAACACCTTCCAGTTAAACCACAGGCCCATCTTGATGAACAGGGCCATTTAGACAGCTGTCAGGCAGAGTTAACCCATAATTAAAAGGCTGTGGCAACTTCAGTTCCATGACATCCTCCAACTTTAACACAGTCTCGTGGGAATTTGTCTAGTTGTTCATATGCCAGCCGCCCATCTTCTCCTGGATATAGAATATTAAAAGTGAGTACCATTTGGAACTGAACTTTTTTTTTTTTTTTTAATTTTAAGCAGCTTTTCATTTAACATTCAATCAAGACACTAAAACCTTAAAAAAAAAGAACCTCTATTAAAAGAAACTGAACTTTTTTATTCATCACCCAGAATAATAATTAATACCAGTTGTTTAGGTATTATTTGCTATATTTTGCTAATGTTAACTTTAGGTAAGGAAAGGTCCTCTTCTGTTATTCTTATTGTGTTGTTTTTTAGGTAATGTTTAGAACAACCAAGAACTTTTGAGGTAACACCAGAAACTAAAGAAATGCCAGGGTGTGAAACAGAGCCTAATTTCCATGGGCATTTGATGTCAATAATTTCACACAGTAGACATATTCTTGAGAAACTGTATGGATGCTATTTTAAGTGCATTAGGGATTTTAATATGGCTAGTCCTTGGCTTCAGTGCATTGAAATTTTACATAACTCTTATACATTATATATTGTACCTCTAAATGATCTTTCAGAAAAGTCAAATTTAGATTTTCAAACTTAAGCTATAAAGTCGCTCTTTGCCATGTAAACATGGGGCAATGACATCTACCAGCCAACAGCTAGTTCAGTTTTGTCATTAGTACCATCTTGAACAGCCAATGTGTATTTGCAAATTATTTGAATATTTTGTTTCACTTTTTCTATTGAAAAAAGATGATTAGAAAATGGGGAAATTGTACAGATAGCGAGTGATAAGAAGCAGGCTTTCAAACATTCAATAATACAAGTGAGACAAAGATGGAAATAATTAGTTGTTGTCAACCGGAAGTTCATTATGAAGAAAAAAGCAAAAGTGAAAAAAGATTCATGACATGCTGGAAATATATTTATATTAGTGGGTTTTAGAAAAGGAGTGTAATCATGAATTTTATAATATATTGTAGTCTCTGGAAATAGAAGTCTGTTGTTTTATTTTTTGTGGTACATTTAATTTTTTCAGTAATATATTAGATACAAAAGCAGAGATTTGCCTGCATTTGAAAGAACTTTGTGAACTCTTCTGTAAGCAAACACCACCAATTTTTAGAGATTTTTGTTGATTGTTTCTGCATGCCTTAATTTTTTTGTGGCAAATGTTATTTTTTCCCTAATTCAGTAGTTTTCAATGTTTTATTACTTTGGAGTTGACCCTTTTACTTGAAGATGGAGAGACAGAGGCCCAAGGAAGCCCATCCACACCATGCCCACTCACGCCCCCCCACCCCCCACCTTGATGCCTTGGCTAATGAACACTATTTAAAACACAACTAATACCAGGCCAGTTCCTAGTTTGCTCATGGATATGTTCCGGTTGAGAGGTGCTCAGTTAGTTCTTCCCCCAGAGTCCCACAGAGTTTAGGTGACCTAGAGGGTCAGGGTTTCCACTGCAGTGCCCTGCTGGGTATAGGTGTCCATGGGTGAGTTATGCAACTTCAGCACATCTCAGTATGTCCCTCTTTAAAATGGGACTAACTGTACTTCCTCCCTAAGGAGCTCAGGAAGCATTAAGTGAACTAACCCACGCAGATCCCTCAAAACAGTGCCTGGCACAGAGCAAATCTGCTACAAGCGTTAGCCAATATTATTATGACACAGCAGGGCTGGGCTCTCAAGCCATCTCGCTCTCACTAACATTCCATTTTTGATCTATTTTTTTATTTGGTATATTTTTGCTCCTCCACTAGTCTTTTAACAGCCTGTGAAGTAGGCAGGGTGCTGGAGGAGAAAGAGCCCGAGGTTTGGGGTGTCAAGCAGTGTGGTTCCAAACTGGATGAGGTCCAGCCGGAGGTGTAATGGAATGTCTATGGCCATGGTGGAAACTGCTCTGTCCAATCTAGTGACCACCAGCTTCACGTGACTATTTATATTTAAGTGGTGACTACTCTAAATTAAATAATGTTAAATCTTACTTCTGTATTCATGGTTGTCACATTATTGAGCCACATGGGTAAATAACCACATATGCATACTGGCTGCCATAAGGGATGGTGCGCATGTGCAAGAGTCCCATCATCGCAGGGGGACCTATTGGACAGCTCTAGATTAACATATTGAAATAATTTCATACTGGTTGGTAAACAGCTGCTGCTCTGAGTCCCTTTAAAGTACTGAGATGACCCTTAGTCTTTCATCATAGAGTATCTTTTGCCAATTCCTACTGAAAATACTATTTTCCCTACAGTGATTCAGTCATCTATGTAAGACAAAATTGCACCAGTATTTGTATACTAGGGTCAAAGGAGACTTATAACAATGAGTCTAGAGGTTCTCAAACTTTGTTGAATATCAGAATCAACAGGGAAGCTCTTAACAGTCCCGATGTTGAGGTCCACCTCAGACCATTGAAAGTAGTCTTTGGAAGGAGACCCCAGGCACGGGCATGTTTTGATCACACTTGGTGATTCCAGTGTGTAGCTAGTGTTGAGAACCGTGAACTGGCGATGTGAAAGGGCAGTGGGAGCCACGCATGAAAGCTAAGGTGAAGCAGATACGATGATCGCTCCTGGAGATGCTGCTGTTTGTGAAGCTGAAGTGAGTCTTGGGGCACATTCAACAGGGATGCGTTTCCTTAGATTGTACTGGGAACATAAGCCTTGTTGGCTTATGACATTTGCTTTACAGTATGTCTGGCTTACTTTCACTGTTATTTCAGAACACTAAGGGATGAAAGAAGTTCAAACTAATAATACCCTGGGCACATTTTTAGGGAATGAGATCATTTCTATGCCTAAAACAGCCATAACGAATAACAATAGCAGAACAGAGCCTTTTATTAAACGGGTAACTGCAAGAAAGAACACCTAACAACGAATGTGATTTTTACGGAGATGATAAATGCCATGAGGTTCTCCCTTATGCTAGTAAATAAGCTGCTATAGTTGAACCAGGGGGCTTTTTTCCAACTAGTATTATTGACCAGATTATATTTGAGGACTTTTAAGAGTATAGTTTTTACACTTTAAGAGTGTCCTGTAGTGGTAAAATTATTTATATCGACTATTTATATTTTTTAATTCAGTTTAAAAAGTCTCTCTCCAGCCTCCCAGCTCCCTAGAAAGAATACAAACATGTAACCTGCTAGGCATGAATTTTTATGAAGTGAAGTAAAGGGGAAGATTTATCTGGATATTCCAGAATAAAATAAATACTTCAATTCTTCTCACTGGTGTCAGGGCTCAAGTGGGCATAGGCCAGCAGGGCAATCAGAGGTTAACATGAGAGTCAGGGTGACCCTATGATACCTGGGGGATTCCCTGGGGAATGCGTCCCCGCAACCTCAGTCGGTCATTGTCCTGCAGGTACTGCCAACTCCAACCTGACCAGCCAACCTGGATTCCTGACTATTGCCCCTCTTTTATGGTTTGGCTTCTACGTTCTTGATTCCAACTAGTACACAGACTGATTAAACCCATCTAGAAAGGCTCCAGAGAGAAACCTTACCCTCAACATCCAAACGGTTAGAACAAGGAGTTGGAAGGAGAGAGAAATTGACCGGTTCCTCATCCTCTGTGCGTGTATGTGTGAGCAGATAGCCCAGAGGGGGAGAACTGCTAAAACAGTGCACACGAAACTCTTCTTTTAGTTCCTTGGACAGTGTCAAAGTAAACAATCATGTAAAAAAGAAAAAAAAAAAAACCTCACCAAGAGACAAGAGGGTTTCTGAGGCCACATTTCTGATTTCTTCAGTATCAGATTGACACAATGTCACCAGCATTTTAATGCTTTCAGTAGCCTACAAGGAGAAAATAGTTAAAATAGTGTTCTGACATTTATGTTTGGGCTCACAGGAGACTTAGCATTTCATAGCTCATGGAGACTTTAAAAAGCATCTTACCTAGGAGTTCCCAAACCTAGCTGAGTGTCAGGATCACTCAGGGACCCTTAAAAAGTACAGATTCCTTGGCACGACTCCAAGACGCACTGTGTTAGGATTTCCTAGGACGAAGCCCAGGATCTGTAACTTGCAGGAGCTCTGACGATAAGTTAAATTCCTCATTTCACAGAGGACTCCCGGCCTAGAGAAGTGAAGTGACTAGCCTGCTTTTCCAGAATAGAAACCACCTCTTTTAGTTCTTCCCACTACATCACATTGTTTCCAGAACAGCTCTAATTAAAAACTTCCTAATATTTAGCCAAACACAGGAGGACAATACAGCTCAATGATGAGAATTCTATTCATTTATTACTCATTTACTGAGTGCTCAGTTCACAAGGCTTGGGAAATACAGCAACAAACAAGACATGGTTCTGGCCCTCAGGAGTTTAAAGTGTAGTGGAAAGACTGATTGTTAAACAAGTGGAGTAATTATTATCATGAACAACAGGCTGAGTCAGGGTGCTAGGGCAGAACACGTCTGAACATGAGCTGGTCTGATCAGGGAAGTGTTCATGGAGGAAATGATAGCTTAGAGGAGTTCGCTCAGTTTGGGCGTGTTGTAAGTGTGTTTTGTGTAAGTGTCTGGGTATGCGAAGGAAATAAATTCTAGGCAATGGGAATAGTTAGTGACCGGGCCCAAATCAAGGAGGGCCTTATAAACCATATTAAGGATTTTAGACTTCATTCTAAGATCAGGGAAAGATGTGAGAGTTTTAAGCAGGATTTATATTTACTATGAGTATTCTAACTGCAGCGGAGAAGATGGACTAAAGGGAGTTCAGCTCTAAGGAGGCGGAGAGAGAGACCGGCAGGAAGGCTGCTCGAATCTAGGTGAACTGAGTGGGGATAGAAGAGCGGGAAGATCTGGGCTAAAAGGAAGTGGGGTGTGTAGGATAGGGAGGCTGGTTAGATGTGGAGCATGAGGGCGAAGGAGGAGTCACTGAGGGCACGAGCTACTGGTAGTGGTTGTACGATCTGCTAAGACAGAAGACCAGAGGTGGGGGGGGGAGTGGGAGGGGACTTCCTACTGGAGTGTCTGACAGCACACTGGATAACATGGGATGGGAAGACCTGGACTGGAAATACTGGGAATTATTAGTATATAGATGATAATGGAAAACATAAGAGTTGATGTTCACCCCTTCACCCCCCTGAGAGAACAGATAGATGGAGAAGAGGGCCTAGCATAGCATTTCTATGAATGCCAATATTTAGGGCATGTAGAAAAAGGGAGCCTGGCTGCTACAAAATGCTCTTGCCGAGATTTGAAGAATTGATAAGGGTTAACAGTTATGATTTTCTTTCTTGGAAGAAAGCTAGGCTTGGCAAGTAGCAGTGATGGTGCTGGGTGCCAGGATAAGGACAACTGGCGTGAGCAGCATGGGTAGACAGTGGGTTATTTTAGCTCAGTGGGAGATCTAACATTGGTGGGCCACCTGATGTGAGGGCCTTGATCTCTCATAGTTGTTTCCAGTTTGATAACAAAAAAGGAAAATGTGGGATATTTGCTTGCTATCATTAATTAAAAAAAAATGTTTTTCCTGACGAGTTAGAGTTTGATCGGTTTTGGTGGATGAAATCATGATTCTGCCCTGTTTTTCACACCGTGTTGCATAGAGCCCTTTTCAGGAGCTGGGGGCCTGGGGATGGTTCAGAAAGAGGTCTTGATTCAGTGCAAAGGATCCTATCCTCCAGGAGAAAAAGGAAAATGAGAGGGTTTGGTGCTCCCAGACTTGGAATTTGCTAAAGTTTAAAATTAGCTTTTACTATAACCCTCACAGCATGTAAATCTGGTGGCTTGTGGGTAAAATTGTAATATTTCCATAATATCTCGCCTGGCTTTAGTACATCTGCATATCAATAGGCATTTCAGAGGTGGAAAGAAGTACGGCTTTAGTGCATTTGCGTCATTCCTCAGGGGTGGGGAGAAGTTCATCTCCATATCAGTGGGTAATTACCTGGGCAAGCGGGGCTTATCTGTATCTGAGAGGTGAGGGAGAGGGCGGGTTTTGCTTCTGCTGGAGCAGGAAAGCAGACGGGCCCGGACTGCAGTTTGTGAGCAATAAACAGATTTTAAACTTTATTTCTCCCTTTGATTTATTTCAGTTTTTAGAGATATTTGCCCCGGAATTTCCTTTCCCTGTACTTACATCCTCACAGCATGTAAATCCACAAAAATGGATGTAGATCACTGTATCCTCGTGTCTTTATACATTGTAAAGGCTCTGTATCAGCCTTCATCGCTGGCACATCGCCACGCACCGGAGCACCCAGATAACAGTGATCACTGTGGGCTTTTTTGGCCACCTCAAGGTAATTTTTTGACCAAGTAACAAGGAAGGCAAAGTTTCCCAGGGCTGTTTTTCTTCAGAGGTCATTAACTTTTCTTTTGAGGTGTTGATCCCTTTCTTCATGTCCCACCAGGCCTGTAGGTCCTTTGTGCCCCTGCAAGATTTTAGCAAGGCCTAGGGTGTGGCCTTCTATTCTTTTCTCAAGAGTGATTAGTGTCATTTTTTGTGATTAGGGCAGGTCAAACATTAAATCCTGGTTATTGAAAGACAAACTCTTTCATGTTGGGAATTACTATCCCTTTTTTAACTTACATTTTAGCTCTCACTGCTCACACCTTTGACACCATTAAGATTGGTGAGCAACTTAATAAAAGGAGTTCATGGGGAAGAATCTGGGAATTTACAGCATACTGAATTCCAATACCTCTTTGCAAATGTTATTTATCCATGCTATTTTTTGTATAAATAAAAATTGGTGAAATCATCACATCAGCTCTCTTTTGGGATAAGATAGGCTTTTCTAATACTGCCCCAGAGGCAAACCGATTCCCGTGGCCTATTGAAAAACAGCTCTTTTCTGAACTTGAGTATTACAAAATGAAGTCACATTTAATTACTGTTTAAAGAAAAAAAGGACCCCCAAACTAAAACAAGTACTTTGAAGTGTGGAAGAAAAGCTGTTATGTATATTTGGCTTAATCTTGCTCAAAGCTGAGCTGCTTGGGCTCTGAGGCTGGGCTTTACCTCCAGGCTCTTCAGGGCCCAACAGGCTGCCTTCTGGAGCTGGAGGTTTGCCTTTGTCAGCGCTTCACAGTAATAGAGCAGGGCCTGAAAGAGAAGGAAGGACACGAAGACATTTTGATTTGTGTATAGTTTTAGAGGTATATATAATTTTTACTCCCTGAGATAGACTACAGATAAAACAAGGTATTTTGTACTGCGTTCAAATAAAAAAAAATCTATTAAAATTAATGTTTTTGAATCTTAAAATAGCTGTCTCTTTATTCAATACCTTGATCTCTTATAGTCTACCAGGCCATGGATTCTGGGGAACATGAAGTTAGAAGATAGAAAGTTATGATTCCAGCTTTCAAGAGACCCACAGGTCTAGCAGAAATGCTAATGAGAGGGAAAATTTTACAAGGCCAGCAGTCTAGTCCAGGCGGGTCCCTTCTGCTGCTCTTCTTAGCAAAGACAACAGAAACCCCCTTAACTTCCCCTCCCCTTCACGCCCCGCTCTGCCAGGCGCTCACTCCCTAAACTCCCTCCCCCTGGCCTGCTCGCATGCTGTGCACGTAGGAATGTTGCAGATACAGAAGCAGAAAGATATATATTGCTCCCCTTGCCTTTGTTCGGGGCTCAGACCTTGGGAGATGACTCCCCTCTGAGCCCGCCGGGGTGAAATAAAGCCTCAGCACTCCAAGACCTCCGAGTGCCGCTTGGTTCTTCCGTCAGTGATCCAGTCCAGGTTTTTCCACTATTTTCCGTAACATTTGGTTCCCTGACCGGGAAACCCAACTGTACTGGCCCTTTGTTGCCACCGGTTTCGGGCAACAGCGGGGCGGTGACGGAAGGGGAGATCGCAACGGAGAAGGTGCGCCCTGCCTGACCTTTCCGCAGTCTCCCGCCGCGTCGTCCTGGGCCGGCCCTGCTCCGCTATTTCCGCTGGACTCAAGGAGGCTTGGCAGCTGAAGACCTGGTTCTGACATCGAATCCGGTAAGGCCCCGGGGCCCCTGACCCCCTGACCCAGCCAGTCCCACCCGTTGGGGTGGAAGTGGAGCCTGATCACGTCCCAGAGACTTCTTAGAAGTCTTCCAGGTAGACATTCCCGGGGAGTGGGGAATGTTTAAACTCTGGTCTGAGTGTGTGAGTGAGTGGGCAGGGCGGCTGAAGCCATTCAGTCTGCACTGAATCTGTGATTCCATGGCCTGTGCTACGGAATCTGAGTGGGCCCTTTGCCGCATTCCCGGCTGGCCGCCATAAAATAACGGTGACTCAGCTTCGGCTGACCTGGCCCGGGACTTATACGGGTGCACCTTAGCCAAGGCTGATCAAAGTCTCCGAGAGGAGCATGAACGGATGGGTATCTGATTGGTCTCCTCTCTAGAGGAAGCACCCCTCCCTTGTCTGATCTTGCGGCACCGTTACAGGGACACGTCGGGGGTCAGGGTACAGCAAACCCACAGTTCTTGACACCATGATCAAAAATTTGAGGAAAGGATTTTCAAAAGACTACAGAGTAAAATTAATTCCCGGCAGGTTAAAAACCCTGTGTGAATCTGAATACCCCACCTTTAGTATAGGATGGCCTCCAGAAGGGACCCTAGATGTCCCAACAGTCTGCCAGGTCTGAAGGGTCATCACTGGGGACCCAGGTCATCCTGACCAGTTCTCATATATTAATGGTTAGGAATCGCCCAGACCCTGCCCCCTTGGGTGCAATCTGCTTGCAACAGGCAGGGACAGGGTGGGGTCTTAGTCGCCTCAACAAGGCAGCCCACAAAGAATCAACAGAAGCCTGAGCCTCCGCAGATTCTTGCTGGTGACCCGGAGGAAGAGCTAATATTGCCCCCACCTTACGCGTCCCCAAGGCCGTTGGCACGCAGCCCCCGGTCCCTGATACCCTGCCGCTGTCAGCCTCCCTGCCAACTCCAGAACCAGTGAACCCACTCTCCCCGGACCAGCAGCCAGACTGCACCCTCAGCCAGGAGCAGGCACCCTTCAGATGCCCGTGCAAGAGATGCGGGAGCCTGAAAGATGTAATAAATATGGGACCATCCAGCCCAGCCAGTCCATGTTTTACTCTCAACCCTTCTCCACAACTGACACCCCATCAGAAAAGCCACAAGCCCTGGTTGATCTCATGAAATCCCTCTTCCAAATCCACAGCCGACCTAAAAAAACTGTCAACAGCTTCTCCGCACTCTGTTCACAATGGAAGGGAGGAGGCAGCTGGGGTCCTTGATTGGGGAGCATGGGCTGAAATCGCTGTCCCCAAGGAGTGCCCCAAGTGGGACTTCACCACC
>JAQQAC010007890.1:42911401-42931071 GCA_029783875.1 Phataginus tricuspis | reverse complement strand
ACACAGTTCTCTTAATATTCTTTCATTCCTAGAGATCCTTTTATCTCTCTCTGCCTCAGCTTCTCTGTATTCCTGTTCTCTGATTTCTATTCCATTTACAGTCTCTTGCATCATGTCCAGTCTGCTGCTAAGCCCATCGATCACTTGTCTCATCTCTGCATTGTCTTTCCTCACTTCCCTCACTTCCTCCCTTAGCTCTTGCATATTTCTCTGTAGATCCATAAGTATCGTTATGAGTTTTGTTCTGAATTCTTTTTCAGGATTATTGTGCATTTCCATCCCTTCAGACTCCCTCTGTGGTGATGTCTGGGTCTGGGTGAGTTTTGTTTGTACCATATTCCTCTGTCTTTTCAGGCTGATAGAAGTGGTCACTGGTAGGTGCTGTGTATGTCAGCTGGGCTCTTTAAGACTTTTAAAAAGAAAAGAAAAGTGAAAAAATAAAGAAGGAAAATAAAAGGAAACAGAAGGAAAGAAAGAAAAAAAAACGCCCACCAGGAGTAGATTCTGTGGGGATGCTATAGGTGGCACTGCTGCTCCACTATTCCACAGCTGTGGTGCTGCTGCGCAGGGCCCTTTGTAGCTCTGGCTGGGGCAGGAATGAATGGGAGGCTGTTGATCTCTGTGGGAAGTCTGAGTGCGGCTACTCTTTCCCAGTCACCAGCCAAGGGGTCCGAAATTCCTCAGGACTCCCAGCCTGCTGGGCTGAGTGTGCTGGGATGATCCTGCTCCTCCGTTGGACCCCTGTCTCTTTAAGACCGGTAAAAAAAAGAGCACACACTTTTCTTTTGTCCCAGGGAGCCGGCTGTGAGGACCTGGTGCGTTCCCAAGGTCAGATCCTGCACCCTCGGTCTCTGCAATCTCCGATACACCATGCGATGTGTGTCGGTGCTCCTGGCGCAGATCACCAGGGCTGGTTATTTCGTGGGCCTGCACTTCCACTCCCTCCCAGCTCTGAATCCTCTCCTCCTGCCGGTGTGCTGGGGTGGTGGAGTGATTGGGTCCTGCTGGGTCGCGGCTCCCTATCTTACCCGCCTCGCGGAGTGCTGCGTCCTCTCAGGTGTAGCTGCAGGCTGTGTGCTGTCCTGTATCTTCTGGTCTCTTTTTTAGGAATAGTTGTATTTGTTGTATTTTCATAAATACATATGGTTTTGGGAGGAGATTTCCGCTGCCCTGCTCATGCCGCCATCTTCCCAGAAGTGGCTAACAACTCTTTTAACTGGCCTTGCTGGGCCAGCAGTTCTGTTGCTCCTTGAACTATTAGTGAGATCCTGCATCTTTAACTAGCTCATTAACTTTATCAGGGAATGCATTTCCTCTGTACAGCTCTTGTATATGTGGAGCCATCAGGACCCTGTCATAAACCAGGGAGATGATGCCCCCTAAAACAGAGTGTTTAAAGGGGCATCAGAGGGGGGAGTGATAGGGAAAACTTATAAGGCCAGCAGTCTAGCCCAGGCGGGTCCCTTCTGCTGCTCTTCTTAGCAAAGACAACAGAAACCCCCTTAACTTCCCCTCCCCTTCACTCCCCGCTCTGCCAGGCGCTCCCTCCCTAACCTCACTCCCCCCTGCTTGCTCGCATGCTGTGCACGTAGGAATGTTGCAGATACAGAAGCAAGAAGATATATATCGCTCCCTTTGCCTTTGTTCGGGGCTCAGACCTTGGGCGATTACTCCCCTCTGAGCCCGCCGGTGTGAAATAAAGCCTCAACACTCCAGGAACTCTGAGGTTCTTCTGTCAGTGATCCAGTCCAGGTTTTCCCAGTATTTTCCATAACACTAAGACTTTAGAAGGAACTGCAGAGAAGAAATGTGTTAGTTCCATAAGAAAGCTGCAAGATGCTAAGTAAGTCACGTGGGAAAAAATCACCTGCTACAGTGCCATGCAGGTTTCATGAAAATGATGTTTGAACTGGACTGGAAATGATGGTTAGATTTCAAGTGGGATGTGGAGGGAGAAAATGACATTCCAGCAGAAAGGAAGAAAGGAGGAGGCAGTAAGTTCCAGCAAGAAGCAGGTGCTAAGTTTGATACATGGGATATGGATGCTTTGTATAAAAATCTTGACATAAAAATAGATTTCCTTATTTTTACCAAGTTAATTTCTTTCTAAATAGTTAAATAGTTTATATTTCTTAGGATTATCTCTTTTCCCGTGGCCACATGTTTTGTCAAAGTCTTGATTTCATTCCAGGATCGCCACCACAGCATTTCTGCTTCCAGCACCTAACAGTGAGCATGAAAACCAAACCTGTACCAGCCCGAGTGGGACTGGGAACTGTTTCCTGACCCAGGGGGCATGTGGCACATCCCTGGCACGTCCCTGTGCCTTGCAGAGCACAGGGTCTCACAAAACAAATCACATCACTCACTTCAATTTGAGCAGTGGCCGCCGTGCCGCTCAGGCTGAGGGGAAGCAGACAGTAAGTGCGCCCCGTGAAGCAGGAAGCCCCTGTCGATGCAGGAGAGTCAGCACCGGCTCCGACAGGTGCCTGATGACTAAAGAAGCAATGGCACCCCAATGCGACAGTCTAACTGGAGAAGAATGACTCTTCCCTACTTGTTTACGTGGGGGGTAAAAGATATTGAATATGAATCAAAACACAACTTTTAGTTTGTTTTAATAGCCATGATTCTTGAACCAAGGTTCAAGATTTATAGGATCACCAACTCGCAACTAGATTTTTAGCACTGTTTTAAACTCTTCATTATCTGTTAGTACAGAATTAATGTACTGACTTTTGCTAATAGAAATAAGAAAAAATGGAAAGTCTTCAGGGTTTGGTGGGGAGGGGATGTCAAACATTTCTAGGTGGTATCCAAGATCTACCACTTAACTAGTGTGGTGTCCTTGCCAAGCTTAAATCTTCAGAGGCTGTTTCCCCATCTATAAAATGGAGGATAATAACATTTATCTTGTTAGAAAGAAGATAGGTGAGTGACATCATAGCACAGTGCCTGGTGTTGAGTAGGTATTTAGTAATCGGCAGTTATTATTATTTATTATTTTTTGGACAAGGTTGGAAACTCTCCAAGGGAGGGAAGGACACTATTTTCTCTTTACTTCTACTATGTCCACAAAACCTTCCACACGGTGCCTGGGACCAAGTAGTCACTGAATAAAAGTTCATTCATGGAAAATGAATCCAAGAGAATAAACATGAGAGCTGAATTGGGTAAGAAGGCAGCACATAGCCTGCGGCATGTGCCCTAAAAGCAGAGGCGCATACAGAGGAGCAAAGCAGGGCTGTGCTGTCACGCTGCCATCGCTGTGGTTGATAAAGGGACACCAGGCCGCTGGCTCCTTCTTAGGACTGAAGAGTGTCACCATCCTCCTCACAGAGCGCACATGCAGATGCCTGTGTAACTGCTACCAGCAGTGTTCACACCTCTTTAGTTTTCCTCCTCTCTCTTCAATGAGGGTGCAGATGATTGGCCCACAGAAAAGCCTTTTGAGCTAATCCCACTAAAAGACCAGAATCTTGTAGGAAGCAATAATATGAAGTTCATATTATTGGGCCAAAATGGTATTAGAATGGAACATCTTTTTTTTTAATTAAAGTATCACTGATCTACAATCTTATGTTGGTTACATATACACAACACAGTGGTTCAACATTTACCCATATTATCAAGTCCTCACCCCCTCCAGTGTGGTCGCCATCCATCAACGTAGTAAGATGTTACAGAATCATTACCTGTCTTCTCTGTGCTGTACTACCATCCCTGTGACCAACCTATACTGTAATTGTGAATTATTGTGTCCCTTAATCCTCTTCTCCCTCCTCCCCCACCTTCCCAGTCCCTCCCCTTTGGTAACCACAGTCCCTTCTCAGTGTCTCAGTATTTTGTTAGAATGGGATATCTTTTTATGAGCACACAAACATCCCACCACCCTAGTTTAGTAATACCTTAGGAAAGTTAAACTCTTCAAGGAGTTCAACATTTGACATTTCCAAGGACAAGATGGGGCCAAGTTTAATTTTCAGAAGGAAAGTGTGAGTTATGTTTCTGAGGTCAGTGTGAGTTAGTTTTCAGAATTACTGTTCAAATTGTAAAGGGCTCCCAGAGGACTAAAACTGTGGTTGTAACAGGCCCCAGTGTGTTTGAATTGTAGATGGCCTGTTACATCAGGATGGCTATTGAATCAAAGCCAAGGGAGAGGCAAATGGCTTATTTCCTAGCAGTAGTAGTGATGGCTTTTAAAATTAAAAATATTCTAGCTCTTTGACCCAAACCCAATAGTTTGATAACTTGACCCCAAACTACTCATAAGGTATGTCTGTCATATGTGTGTACACTCGTGTGTTCAGCAGAAAATTTTTCAGAGTTGGAAACTACAAAAATGCCCATACATTATGGAATAATAAAATAAGTTATGGGATATTCATACAGAGACACCATTTAACCCATAAAACAGAATCAAGTACATCAATATATTCTCACATGGAAAATAACTATGACACATTACATTAAAGAAATCAGTTATATGACAGAACAGTATGAGCTCATTTAAGAAAAAATAATTATGTATGTTAGCATGTACAATACAACAAAAAGTGCGATTTTGAGTCCCATTTGGACAAACTGACCATGTTCCATGACTAAGGAATATACTCCAATCTTTAAACTAGATCTCCAGTAAAAAATATGAAGGAATATACACTAAGTTATTAATAGTTTTCTCTGGGGGCTGGACTTACAGGCACTTATTATAGTATATTTTTACAGTAAACTGTTTTCTAGAATATGTTATTAATAAGCAGAAGAAAATTATTTTTGTAAAAGAATTGATACCAAATATTAGAAGTAAATTATAGAAAATTAAACAAGCTTCTGGCTTGATGTCCGTGATATTGTGCCCTACCTTTTCCCTGAAGTGCTTGTTTCTAGAGGCTGCTGCCAAGTAGCTCATCACAGCCTCACTGACTTTGCTGTCAGCACCAGTTAACAGCAGAGCCAGAGTCCTGAGTACTTCCTGCTGGGCTGGGAGGCTGCTGGATGCAAGGTCAGTCATGGCCTGGAGCTGTTTTTCATCTCTTAGTGACTGCAGAGTCTGAACCATGGAAACTAGAGAGCAAAGAAAACAGAGGTCACCTTCTGACAATAAAGTACAAGTTCATTAAAAATATAAACAAGATTCAAATACATACATAAGCACAGACACCAATATATATGAAAAATTAGCATATAATAAAAGTGATGTTTCCCATTCGTGAGAAGAAGACAGATTATTCATATAACTATATTAATGCAAATGACAAATCATATGAGAAGAAAGTGAAGGTGGGTCTCCATCTCATAATGGCTACTAAATTAACTTATAGGTGAATTAAGTAGTCAAATATAAAATTAACAGTGAAAAAATAACAGTAAAAACTTTATAGCCTTCCAGACACAGCGGACTCTGTTGCCCTCTGTTTTTCAGTCATACCTGTCTGGCAAATCCCAACCCTGAACCCTAACCATGTTCTCTCTGGCTGCACTCAGATAGCTGAGTCCTGATAGAAAAAATCCAGTTATTTGGTTGGATTATGGAGACAATATGACAAAAAATATGAATTTGAGTCCCATTTGGACAAATTGACCATATTCCATGACTAAGTAATGTATTCCAATCCCTAACGAGATATCCAGCACAGGAGTCCATTAGGCACAAAAACATCATGACAAAGGTGTATCTGGTCAGTAGAGATGGGAAAATAGCCCCAAATTCACATTCCATTGAGAGAGCAGCAACCTCTACACGCTGCACAAGTCTGTGAATTATAAAAGATTTTTTTTTGCTTTAATTTCCTACTTTTGCCACCGTGGATGTTCTAGTAATTTCACTGCTTAATAAATAAATACCATAGTTAAAAGTCTTGAGATAGTATTATATAAAAAAAACTAAGTAAACAAATAACCTAAATGTTCAACAATAACCAAATATGTTAGTATGTTTCCACATACAGGGGTATTATAAAACTAAAAATATGTTTCAGAGAATTAATAACATGGGATATAATGTCAAGTAAAACTAGGATATAGTAGTTTATAATGAGCAATCACAATTTTGAAATTTAAAACCCATGCACTTTCAACTGAAAAAGACAATAAAAATTTCAAAGTAGGAGAATAGGGGATTTGAATCTTTTCCTTTCTACCTCTATTTTCTAATTTTGTTTTTATAAGGAAGGACTTTTCCTTTCATAAAGAAAGAAAAAAAAAGACATGTAAAACATTAGGATTTTTCCATTGTTATTCTCTTATCCATCCTCCATTCCTGAGATGTGTGTGGGCCTTCTCTGGGATTATATAATAAGACGCTTAGAGATGTTAACTGCAATTGTTGTCAATTGAGTAATACAGAAACTTACACAGAAAATTGATTTAGATTGTGACAAATTTCGAATCAAGAAATGAAGAGTATAATAAAGCGAGACTGGGTCCTGACACTGCGCCTGTCCCCTGCCGGGCCCTCTCCCTCTGGTGCCTCTGTACCAACATTTGCTATTGGGGACGGGCTATGCACAGATTGTCCCATGCTTGGGCTGGTATGGCACTGGGTGCAGAAAGAGTTTCTTCTCACTGTGACCCCAACCACTGTGCTGGACGGTGTGTTGCAGGGTTTAATGTTCTGAAAGAGCAGGGCCAAGCCTGGGTCTGGGCCAGACCCACGGCTCCTGCCTGATGCTGTGCCAGCCTGTTCCCAAAGAACACAGCATGTTGCCACCCTTTACACCCTACCGTCAAGCCTTGCTGGGTTTGCCGAGCAAGAATTTGGGAACCTGAAACCAGCCCCTCGCCAGCGGCTCCACTCCTGAAGGGGCATCACTCACTGCAGATACTTATTTTATGTCTAATACTCGAAGTACCGCATGCAAAGGCAACCCTGAGCCTCAGCACCGCACTCCCATATCGGTGTGTGGGGCATGTGGCCCGAGCGGTGGTTTTCCATTCTTCCTTCAGGTTCCCAATATGTCACTCCATGTGCTTTCTTTTGAACTCCATTTCTGCTAGGAAAGTGCCACCAGAAACACCAACATAAAATACTATTGCCTGTGGGCTTGATCCTAGAAATGGCAAATACATTAATGAAGGAAGGAAATTACAGTGACGTCTTAGATAATTTACCAGGCTCCTGTTACTGTTACACCGCTGCTGGGTGATGGGGACCCTGGTTCATCGCCAAGAAGCTTACTAATGTTAAAGGTCCAGATGTCATATAAAAGGTAAATCTCAGTCAGCTGTTGACTTGGGGAAAAAAAGGTTACCAGCACTGAAATCTATGACTAAAAACATCAGAGAAAATTCCAAATCGAGACACCACACAGCGTGACAAAAGAGCATGTCCCACCTCGCCTGGCCAGCCGGTCCAAGTGAGTCTCTAGGTCGCCCACATCCTGGCGGGCAAAGTAGCCGTAATACTGGAAAACAGTGATGACTTCTGAGGAGAGGCTCGCGGGAAGCAGAGGCTCAGCCTGGTCCAGGATTTGCGACACCAAGGTTTGAAACACTATTTGGAAGGGGAAGATGTGAAGCAGCTTTTAAGAAGCAAGGTCATTCATTCATCTTTTTATATGCCGCATGATGGAGCATGTAAAGTGAGCTCATCTTCGGTGGACGACAGGAGGATTGTTGCGTATCAATACACCCGTATGACTGTCATTTGGATCAAGATACAGAACACTGCCAGCACCCCATGAAGTTTTCTGGTGCCTCCTTACAGTCCATAGCTACTTCCCACCCCTCACAGGTAACTAGAAATCTGACTGTACCAATGCAAGTTAGTTTTGCCTGTTTCTGAACTTCAAATAAATGGAGTTATATATTTTGAATCTGGCTCCTTTTACTCACCAAAATATCTCTGAGATATATCCAAATTGCTGCTTATATTAGTAATTTATTCTTTTGAAAAACTGCTGTGTAATACCCTGTCATATGAATATTTTATAATTTATCCATTCTCTTGTTGATGGGCATTTGCTTTGTCTCAAAACTGCATTTGCTCTTGTGAATAATGCTGCTATGGATCTCCTCGTACACGTCCTTTTCTTGAGAGTCAGCACATATTTCTCCTGATGCATCCGGGGCTGGGGTCGTTGGGCCAGAGGGTAGGGGCTTACTCAGCTTTACCAGGAACGACCAGTTTTTCTAAAGTGGTTATACCATTGGATACTCCTGTACTGGTGACATTTTAATGAATAAAGTATACATACTAAGTAGCAATACAGAAATACAGTGCTTTTAAAAGTCACTGATGGTATTCTTAATTACACGTGTTCAGTGTCTCTCTTTTCTTATATCTTACTGAGTAGCTGATGTTTTTCCCTGGAGAGGAAGCCTTTTTATCAGGGCTGGCTGCAGGGGAAATGGCGGGAGTTCCAGTCAATGCCCACTCTCAAACTGAATGACAGAAATGCTTCCCTCTCCACGGCTGCCCTGTACCTGAGTCTGCAAGTCCTGGATATTCTCTGTTGACAGTTCTGGCAAAGCTGGCTTCCAGTTGCTTAATCACTCTGTCAGCTGAGCTGTGGTAGACACCAACTGGGCTACAGCATTTGGTCCAGAATGACAGCAAAGACAGCTTTTTGTGAAATCCTGGGATGGCTGCAAGAGAAGAACAACCCCCATCCCGCCACCCATGTTTTGAATGAAGCTGGTTGAAGAGCTGTAGCAGGGTGGGATGGGGTCGGGCAGGCACCATCAGGGGTTTTTAGAAAACTTGTGTTTTTAAAGACTGTAGTTTTTAATCGGAACTACATGATTCCTCTGTAGTTGGCAGATGGTCTAAGCAACCAAGAAGTTCTGATGAGGGGCCCATCCAGCCTGGGCAGCAAAGAAAATGCTGCAGAAGCAAAGCTGTTTGCTTTCAGGGATGGAGAACACGGCAGCCCCACTCCTGGGAGATGTTCTAATCACCTCACTTCCCTTAACTTTACAGCAGAAACCTGTATGGGATCAAAGGATCACACCCCAGGAGAGTCTTCAGGAGGGGATGGAACAGAATAGTCGGTGGCTGAGCAGTGTGCCCGGTGGCTCTCAGACAGAAGTGATGGAAGAGCCCTGCGCCATGCAGCACATGGTCAAGACTTCACTGTGCGCAGCTGTGATGGTGAGGAGGGGCCTGTGGGAGGAGGGGACACTAGGCCCTCAGAGCCTGATGTCCTGCCCTTTTCCATGCCTCTCAGATCCTTACCCAGGTCACCTGCTCCTGGCAGGCCCGGACGCAGGAGGCAGAAGTGCACAGGGAGAGCCTAGCGGGAGTTCTCGGCTTAAGAAGAGAGAACCTAGGAGATGCTAGTGTTCTGCCACTTCCACTGAACACTCACCAAAAGACAAAAATTCTTGGCTTTCCTAAAGAGCCCTGTAGCCATACCACACAAATTCCAAGATATCTTCCCCATGTCAAGTTCTCCACCAAAAACCCTCTGAACCAGGGACTCTCTTGAAGGCCTTTGAATCCATGTATCTCTACCTTTTCCCAGTAAAGGTTGGGAGCATCTTGCATTTGGCAGGAAGCTGCTATGGGAGTTGTTGTAATGAGCTCCATGGCACTATTTGATCATCTGTCCTGGAAAGGAACCACAGCGGCAGAGAAAGTCCGTGGAAGTCTGTCTACAAGGTGGCTGCTGCTTGTTTACACTCTAGCATCTGATTTCTGGAGGCGGGGCCCCTCTAGAAAAAGCTGTGTGTCTGCTGGTTTAACTCCAAAAGTTGAAGCTTGGTGTTAATGAGACTGTGTGCTCTATTCTATGGCCCAAGAATGCTTTTGTGCTCTCCTGGTAGGAAGAGGAGTGGGCTAGTAGGTCACCACCGACACAGAGGGGTTGTAATGTGCAGGTCCTTACCTTCGACCACAGAACTCATGTTTCCTATGTTCTCATCACTGACAGCTGAGAGTTTCTCCATCACTGGGATTTGCCTAGAAAGCTTCTCTAACAGATTTCTTGCCACAAATGGGGTTTTGCTTGAGAAAACAATTTGCTGATAAAACAAACAAAACCACTGTGTCAGTGAGGTTATTGTCAGTACAGTGTTCTTCACTCAAACTCATCTTTCCTGAATGTAGCAGTGATGTGAAATAAACTCATAGTGTTTTTGTTTCAGTTTGATAATGTTCCTCATTCCATGCCAGTTACAACATCTGATGAAATCAGACATGTTTTCACTGCTTTAAACTTTTTTATGCTTGCCTAAGTTCTAAAATTTTCTTAATAGTAGAGCTGCAAGGTTATTATAAAGGTGCCTTTACTTTTATGTACAGAAAATCTGTAAATCCTCTTTGAAATTTGGAGGGCTTATTTAGGTTGCCTATCTGTGTGTGAGCAGAAAAAAGATATATTTTACAAGTGCAGTAATTTTCACAGCATGGATGTATTTCCTTGTATTCAAGCTGAAAATTAAGAGCATGTTCTATAATAATCATAATTATAATCAAAGCTATCTCACTATAATTAATGAGTGCTGATTATGTGCCAGGCACTGGTCTGAACCCTATACATGTATTAGCTCATGTTATTTCTCATAACAACCCAATGAGGTGGGCACTATTGATATCTCATTTTACAGCTGAGGAAACTGAGGCAATGAGAGGTTAAATAACCTGCCAAAGTTCACATAAGTAGTAAGTGATTTCACTTGTGTGCCTGAATAAGGAAGGGCCTGAGCAAGGAAAAAGGCTGAAGTCCGTTGCTGCCTGAAGGTTCCAGTCCTGGGACAGGTCTCTGTCTAGTCACTTGGTCGGCATGCATGCATGATGCAGACCCATACTAACACCCTGTACTGTCTAAAGCATTTGGATTCTAAAACAAATAGTTTTCAAAATTAAAAGTCTAGTGCAGCAATTCAGTAATCAATGCCTTCCATGTAAGTAAATGCAATAGAAATGAACTGCTTAATTTTAAATGTAATTATAGCTGTTATGATTCTTATGGAATGCCCATTTTTATCTCTTTGTAATTCCATACCAAATAAATATGTAAACTCACTGACTGAGGAATTGGTGTGAGTTAGAAATTTTCTAATCCTTACTCCTTCATTTTACATCTTCCTATCTACTTCTTTTGTTTTCCTAGTGTTGATTTTCGCCACAGAAGAGCTGAATTGTTTTAACTGTGCCCTTATTATAGGGAGAAACACTGCCCTGAATATTGCATGCCAATTAGTCTTTGGGAAAATTCTCTTATTTCTCACAAAATAACAACTTTACCTCTAAAAGTGAGCAGGTAGTTTGCTCAGCACTGTATCAGGCTCAGCAAGACAGAGCTGTGAAAATCATCTCATTCAAATGGTTAGTGAATAGAGAATAGCTGTAAGAAACAATAATCTTTGGCCATTTTGCACAGAAAAAAGAAAATCACACCGTCTGTCAGACTGGTTGTCCATACTGGCTTGTAAATTCAACAGTCAACAGGAGAGATCAATTGGGGTGTTGGCCAACCTACTGGCAAGTTGCCAACAATTCCCACAGCGACGGGTGCCTGAAGCTCCTTTGGGGCCCTTTAATTATGGAGAAGTAGCTCCTGGGGCCCTTTCCTGCTCATGCTGCCTCTTCTCTTCCAGTTGGTCTCCTGCTCTAAGGAGCACAGCTCCTTCTCTTTCTGCATCCTCCTGCCTGCCGCATCCTCCTAAAACCATTATACATTTGCCTGCATGTTATTTTCCTGTTCCCCACACAGCCACAGCCAGTTGGGAGAACAAGACTGGGCAAGGAGGAGGCACGTCAGCAAGCAGAGCTTGGGGAGGACGCTTATTCTAGACAGCTGGGGCACTTCCCGTGACATAAGAATTTCAAAATATTTGCTTCACTGTTGTGAATTCTTAGTTAGTAAACAGCCTGAAATGAGACAAAAAGGAAGCTCCCTGGTGTCCCGGAGTGAGAGCTAACTGGTAATGATAATGGCTTATAAAAATATTCTTTCCTGTTGCTGATAGGTAGTTACTCAAATCTGGGTAACCATGGTTATATTCTATAGCATTTGCTTTTAGCTATTTTGGTAGTGGAAAACTAACTCATGTGATGTATTCATATTAACACATTAAATAACACTGGCTTTTAAGGTTCTTTTGTAGATGGCAGAATACAATTCCTTTTTTTTTTTCTGTTAATCACATTACTCTCAGCTATTACCAAATGCTTTGAAAGCAAGAGCTAAATAAATTTCACCTTCCTACCTTTTAAGGTCTGGAGATGTAGGTTTTAAGATGGGAAACCCAGGGTTGAGAAAGGATGGCCACATCTATCAGAGTTTTTGAGTTGGCTCAAATCAAAACAAGATTGTTCCTGAATTCTCCTGTCTCTCAAAACTAAAAAAAAAAGCACCCATTCATGGTACATAAACAACCTGGGCTCTAAAACCAAATGTGGCCCGTGGATAAAGTGAAGGTTCCTGTGGCCAGGATTCTCACCTGGCCCTGGTTGGCCACCTCACTACACATGTGTCGGCAATATGTTGTTATTGAATTTATATAAAGAGCCCTGCCCAGTGCTCTGGGCAACACAGTGGCACGGCTGCAAGGTTGCAGGAGAGCAGAGCCTGGAGTAGTGGCAGCACTGAGGACAGAGGCCCGGAGGACGACTGTGCAGTCAGAGAGGCCCAGAGGCAGAGACCAGCCTGCTGCACACAGACTCACTCTGAGTGGACCAGATTTTAGTGGTTGACCTGCCACCGTAGAAATAAATTTGGGTATGACTCTTTCACTCCAAGAACGTTCTACTGTCATTTCTTTGGTCACACTGAACTTGTCCGGTGCTGAAACCCATTGGCAAGACAAGTCCCCAACTCTACCTGAACGAGCTGGGTGCAGTACTGCAGGTGCCTGACAATGGTGATGTCCAGGCTTTCATTTCCTGTGGTCAGTGGGAGAGGGCTTCCTGCCACACTAGTCCCGACTCCTGTGTCTTCAGTCAGTGCCTCGCTAAGATGCCCCCTGGCTTCTGGGTGTACTGATCGATAACTGTGTGGAAGCAGAAAGGTAAGCAAAACATTAGCTATTTCTTATTAGCAAACCGAATACAAAAATACATCAGGAGGACCATACATCATGATCAAGTGGGATTCACCCCAGGGATGCAAGGATTGTACATTTGAAAATCCATCAACATCATCCACTATATCAATAAAAAAGACAAAAATCACATAATCATCTCCATAGATGCTGAAAAAGCATTTGACAAAACTCAACACCCATTCATGATAAAAACTCTCAACAAAGTGGGTATAGAGGGCAAGTACCTCAACATAATAAAGGCCATATACGACAAACCCACAGCTAACATCATACTTAACAGCAAGAAGCTGAAAGCTTTTCCTTTCAGATCGGGAACAAGACAAGGATGCCCACTCTCTCTGCTTTTATTCAACATAGTACTGGAGGTCCTAGCCATGGAAATCAGACAACACAAAGAAATAAAAGGCATCCAGATTGGTAAGGAAGAATTCAAACTGTCCCTATTTGCAGATGACATGATATTGTACATAAAAAACCCTAAAGAATCCACTCCAAAACTATGAGATCTAATATCTGAATTCAGCAAAGTTGCAGGGTACAAAATTAATACACAGAAATCTGTTGCATTCCTATACACTCACGATGAACTAGCAGAAAGAGAAATCAGGAAAACAATTCCATTCACAGTTGTATCAAAAAGAATAAAATACCTAGGAATAAACCTAACCAAGGAAGTGAAAGACTTATACTCTGAAAACTACAAGACACTCTTAAGAGAAATTAAAGAGGACACTAATAAATGGAAATTCATCCCATGCTTTTGGGTAGGAAGAATTAATATTGTCAAAATGGCCATCCTGCCTAAAGCAATCTACAGATTCAATGCAATCCCTATCAAAATACCGATAGCATTCTTCAATGAACTGGAACAAATAGTTCTAAAATTCATATGGAACCACAACGTGATCCTGAATAGTGAAAGCAATCCTGAGAAGGAAGAAGAAAGCAGGGGGGATCTCGCTCCCCAACTTCAAGCTCTACTACAAAGCCATAGTAATCAAGACAGCTTGGTACTGGCACAAGAACAGACCCATAGATCAATGGAACAGAATAGAGAGTCCAGATATTAACCCAAGCATATATGGTCAATTAATATACAATAAAAGAGTCATGGATATAGAATGGGGAAATGACAGCCTCTTCAACAGCTGGTGTTGGCAAAACTGGACAGCTACATGCAAGAGAGTCAAACTGGATTACTGTATAACTCTATACACAAAAGTAAACTCAAAATGGATCAAAGACCTGAATATAAGTCATGAAACCATTAAACTCTTAGAAGAAAACATAGGCAAAACTCTCTTGAATATAAACATGAGCAACTTTTTCATGAACATATCTCCCTGGGCAAGGGAAACAAAAGCAAAAATGAACAAGTGGGACTATATCAAACTAAGAAGCTTCTGTACAGCAAAGGACACCATCAGTAGAACAAAAAGACATCCTACAGTATGGGAGAATATATTTATAAATGACATATCCAATAAGGGGTTGACATCCAAAATATATAAAGAGCTCATGTGCCTCAACAACCAAAAAGCAAATAATCTGATTAAAAATGGGCAGAGGATATGAAGAGAGAGTTCTCCAAAGAAGAAATTCAGATGGCCAACAGGCACATGAAAAGATGCTCCACATCACTAGTCATCATGGAAATGCAGACTAAAACCACAATGAGACATCACCTCACACCAGTTAGGATGGCCACCATCCAAAACACAAACAACAACAAATGTTGGCGAGGATGTGGAAAAAAGGGAACCCTCCTACACTGCTGGTGGGAATGTAAATTAGTACAACCATTGTGGAAAGCAGTATGGAGGTTCCTCAAAAAACTCAAAATAGAAATACTATATGACCCAGGAATTCCACTCCTAGGAATTTACCCTAAGAATGCAGCAGCCCAATTTGAAAAAGATATATGCACCCTTACATTTATCGCAGCAGTATTTGCAATAGCCAAGAAATGGAAGCAACCTAAGTGTCCATCAGTAGATGAATGGATTAAGAAGAGGTGGTACATATACACAATGGAATATTACGCAGCCATAAGATAGAAAAAAAATCCTACCATTTGCAACAACATGGATGGAGCTAGAGGGTATTATGCTCAGTGAAATAAGCCAGGCAGAGAAAGACAAATACCAAATGATTTCACTCATATGTGGAATATAACAACAAAGAAAAAACTGAAGGAACAAAACAGTAGCAGACTCACAGAACCCAAGAATGGACTAACAGTTACCAAAGGGAAAGGGACTGGGGAAGATGGGTGGAAGGGAGGGATAAGAGGGAAAAAGGGGCATTATGATTAGCAGACATAATGTCGGGGGAGGCACGGGGAGGGCTGTATAGCACAGAGAAGACAAGTAGTGGTTCTATAGCATCTTACTATGCTGATGGACAGTGACTGTAATGGGGTATGTGGTGGGGACTTGATAATAGGGGGAATCTAGTCACCACAATGTTGCTCATGTGATTTTATATTAATGATTCTATTAAAAAAATTAGCTATTTCTTTCTGTGTGAAACCATAGGTCCACCCAGGCTTGCTGACAACCCTCAGTAGCACCACTGAAGAGCTGCTTGCCTACGTTGAAAAACTGAGATCACTTTTCAAAAATTTTAAACTCAACCTGATTCCAATTTGCTATTAAAAGATCACACACATGCATTTCTTCCAGAGTTCTGTTTGCTTCTCAAACACAATGAACCATTTGTAGTCTTACCAAGACATCTTTGAAACATGCTCTCAGTTTGCGCTTGTTGCACTTTCCTGCTCTGTTGGCGTGATTTGCCGAATTTAACTGTCCTCTCTATTTGTGGTTTCCCAAGAGCAACGCTATTAAGAAATAATCTCAGGGCTTTTTCCTGGCTTCATATCAATTGCTACTTGAAGAAAAGGAAAAAGGACTGCTGCCAAGAGGAGGCACGGTGTTCTACTTCCAACAACAGCTAAAAGGGGCGTTTGAATCTCTGGAGGCCTAGCTTACTTCTGCCTCTCATGCTTTATTTAAACCCCACTTTGTTGAACCATCTAAAGTTATGTCATTCATGGGCACATATTTAAAAATGAATCTGTTGCATCTATGTTATTTAATTCTTAAAGTGAATCTGTGTGGGAGGGAGGGAATAGTTGTTTCACTTCACACACGGCAGGACCAACTGCCAGCGATGGTGACCAGTGTCCTGGGTCACACAGCTGGGCAGTGAGAGGGCGGCTCTGGCTTCCACTCTCCCTCTCCCTGGCCTTCACGATTTAAAAAGATCATGTACCAGAGCTTAAAGGTGTGAGTGCGTTACTCTGATTCACATTTGACTCCAGGGGGAAAACATTCCACTTGTGTTCTGACAGTCAGCACAGATTTAAAGCATATGCACACTTTTCACAATTTTCCTTAAGGCCTCTGGTGACATACAGTAAGATAGATCAAATTAGACATACAAAACTTATGATGGTTTGGTTGTATAAAATGCTAGGTATGGCATGAAGAAAAGGAGTTTCAACTGATGCCTGACCTCGATATATCATGTAATAGCTTAAGATAATAAGTAAAAGAAGTTTTTAGTTTAAGACACATCTGATAAGTAACGACTTTAGAGCATCTTACTACGCTGATAGACCGTGACTGCAGTGGGGTGGGCGGGGTTCACCTTGATAATATAGGTGAATGTTGAAACCACACTGTTGTTCATGTGAAACCTTCATAAGATTGTATATCAATGATACTTTAATTAAAAACATCTGACAAATTCAGTCAAGTTAGGAAAATCTCAGTGTAGAATGTAAAAGCATAACTTGAATATTACATTCATTTAATAAGTTTTCTATGTCCCCAGTTTGCTCAAGGGATAAAATTCTTTATCTCATTTGTTCTTTTCCTGGGTTTATTTTGGAATAACAAACCCCCAAAATATTAACAGCACCCACAGAGGTTTGAACAGCCATAGCTTATTGTAATTTGAAAACCTGTTTATATAACATGTCATAAGTAAAGATGGGTAGAAATCACCTTTTTTGGGGGGCAAGTGTGCATTTTTTTTTTTGGAGCAATTGATGGAAGTATGTTTTCCTGTACTTGTTTTGCTTCAACTGAAGTTACAAAATGGGCCCCAGGCTCTAGCTCTGAATACATGGCTTGGCTGTGCAAGAAAGCCTGATGGAGAAGGTGACAGTGCTTCCTTCCACCCCCTTCCCACTGCCCTGGCTCGTCCCTGCCCTGGAGGAGACCGCATGCTCCCTGCAGAGGGCAGTGACAGTTAGCAGTTACCAGGCATCCCTCCTTATGTTCTAAGGGAGGTATGTGTTCCGGGGCTTGACCCTGGTTTACATGTGGGCCTTGATGGACTTCGTCTGGGCTAAAGGGAATGTGAGGGCAAAATGCAACACAATGGAGAGATTAGACGTAAGACACAAACCAGGGAAAACCAGGCCCAAACTGACCGTCCAGTAGGAGCTCTCAAGAAACACGGAATGCTTGATAATTTGGAATTAATTACATTGGAGTCAAGTTGCAGACACTGAGCCCTATAAGAAGTATGTGTACACACAGAAAGGTACACACACATACACACACATGCATACAAAAATTCCTCTTATTTATAAGGAAGGAAAGCAATTTATTTTCCCTTAACACAAAAGATGTGAACAATATTTAGAAGTTGGCCTCAACAATAAAAAGGAACTCTAAGCCAATCCCATAGGGAGTTTTATCTTTGTGGACATATGCACCAGGTCCTGTCTGGTGGTGACAAAGAGCTACTGTACCAGCTATGACAGGAGAAATAGAAGCAGACAGTCCAGGACTCAGACTTACCTATTTTTCTCAGTCTCAGTGTCTGAAAATACTGAGTCAGCACCTCCTCCAACATTACAAACCTCATCACCATCCTCCTCCTCGTCAAAATCAGAGGTGTTCAGGAAATCAAAGCTTTCTAAAGCACTCTCAACTGTAAGACTGACACTGGAAGACCTGCTGCGGCTTACTGCTGGCTTGCACTGCAAAGGTAGAAGGCACCAAGGAGAACGTCAACATATTCAGAAGGAGAAACACAACACACGGCACCCGACTTGAGATGAGACATTTTCTTTTTGTCAAGCTTTTATTTTTTTTTTGTTGGCATTTAAAAAATGCATTGAAAATATTCATAGTAAAAAAAAGTACAACCATGGATAAAATGACACAATATCTGGGATTTGTTCCAAAATAATCCAGAAGGAAGTAAGCAGGTCAAAGAACAGATAAGACTGGCCAGGAGGTGAGCATTATAGAATCTATGGGATGGGCACATTGGGATCCATTGTATGATTGTCTCTACTTCAGTTTTGAATTTTTCCCATAAAAAGTTAAAAAAAAATTACAGCCAGAAAGCTTAGGAAACAGAACTGCTATTCTCCCTGTGCCTGGTGCTCAACCCCAAATAAAATACAACGAGCAGACAAATCTAAAGAACCCCTGAATCCGTGCCAAGTACTGACCCATCTTTAATCTCCGTGGCAATGTCTTCAGTGTCCTGAGATAGGAACTGGCTATCAGGGCCCCTGTTCTAAATGATTAACAAAACAAACCCCAGAAACAGAAAACTACTCAAATTCCCCTAACCTACACTCCCTAGGCAAGTAGACTTAACTGTTAATTTCACATTCACAGCATAGAGCTTTTCCTTGAGCATCAAGGAGAAAATGAATGGTATGGGCACAACAGCAAACAGCCCTGTTTCCTCCACAGCTCTGTCCTTGAAGGACCAAGTTCTATTTCTTTGCTGGCCTGGCCCTGGAATTATGTGAGCAAACCCATTCTATAGTCTGGAGAAGTTTATAGTGCTGGACATAAACAGAAACATAACAAACAGAATCATGTCAGTTGCTATGGGCACAGAGATGGAGAGAAGTACTTCCAAATATTCGAGAAGATGCTGGGGTGGACTGATGGGGCAAGTCCTGCAGGCAAGAAGAACTAAATGTCCTCCATCCGGTTAGGTGGCACACTTTGCTGACTTCTTAACACAAGCAAGAAGGGCCTTGCGGGGATCTGTCTCTGACACTTAAGAGGGCACAAAAAGTACATTCAGTCTTTTAAATCAGAGTTGCTTCATTCACCCTTAGTGATCTCCGTCCAAGAGGCAGCATCACTTAGTTTCTGATCCTCAAGATGTTTAGCATCCTAGGAATGTGAAGGGGGAAAAAAAGAGAAAGCTTTGTCCAGCTGACGCTTTATTTCTGGCTGGATACAAAGCAACTTGCCCCAGACCTGAATTCTAATACTATTTCAATCTCAGAGGGAAAGAGCCAGTCTAGACTCAACCCACAGGTCTTCTTTCCTAGGCTAGCAGTCGGCAGGACTTGACCTGGCACAATTTGGATATGTTTAAATATATTGATCATAACAAAAGATGAGCAGTTAAGAATTTTAGTAGAATAATTTCGGAACAACAGCAGATTGAAATAACACTCTGGAAAGAAATCTGTGACCACCAGATTTTTGTAAGACTAAATGACGATGACTTGATCACTGTTTCTTGGTGGAATGAGCTACTTATCAACACCCTAGATGCCTGGACACGGTAGCTACCATCACCACTGGTTTTCTTTAAGGCATTTGCATATTTTAGGAGGGGTGACTTGTGTCTTAGCTCTCTAAATTTAAGACCTTTTGTCCACAAACAAAGTTTGTCAA
>JAQQAC010007890.1:42894942-42910901 GCA_029783875.1 Phataginus tricuspis | reverse complement strand
TCCATGCACCAGCCTTCGAACAGCACTAGTCTGTAGCACATATTTCTAACATAATGAAATTGCAAAGGGCAACTTACTACCAGGTGATTTCCAGGTTCAGTTTGATGGTGCCAAGGTCATTGATGTCAACGGCTACCACCTGAGGTCGAGCTGCAAATAGCTCTTTGGTCTCGCAGGTCACACTGCCAACCAGGAGGTGAGTTGCTAGACCTTTGAGTTCTGTGACCTAGTAAGAGAGGGAGGTGGAAGGTCTTAGGAGACAGCAGAGGAGTATGGTAGGCTGCCGTGTTTCTCGTCCAGTCGAGCCATTTCAGAGTGGTATCTGAAATCGGAGCTGGGCATTTCCAAAGCCCATCTTACATTTCCTCGCCCACTCTGACAGCAGGGCAGCCGTCTTCACCACGCACTTGTAGTGCAGAGAGAAGTCTGTGGGAGGGAGGGGCAGCGGGCAGAAGCTATGGGCAAAGGTCCCACTGATGGGACTCCCTGCCATGGCACCGGGAGGACAAGCCCAGCAGTGCCCGCGCTGACCTTGATGGAGATCAGCCCGGCCATCAGGGGCAGGAGCACCGCCTCTTCTCCGTCCCAGCTCTGCTTGCCGTTTGCTTCTATTCTGCCTTTCAGTCTCCACCTCTGCCGGCCATACTTCATGAGAATCTGGGGAGAAGACACCGAATGGCCCTGTGCACCCCTGTTCTCCCCGCCTTCCCTATGCAAATGCCCAGACAAATAAAGCAGCTGCCATCCCCCTGCTTCTCCCCACCCCCGCCTCACCCCTCGCTGTGGGCTTCCTCCAAAGTCCCTGGGCTCAGGGTTGAGGGGGCGGGTGACGCAGATGGTAAGTGAGGAAGAGATGTTTGAAAGGGGTAAGTTCTGCTTCTCTAACCAGAGGGTGTGCAGAGCTTTCTTTAGCAAAAAGTCATCATCCCATGCCCTCTGGCTCATGCAGGTCAACCAGTTCTTTCTCTTGTTAGTCTACAGTAATTCTCCATATCCCCCCCATTCCTTTAGAGAGATGAGAAGCCATCAGCTAAAATCTTCTTCACAGCCAGAAGCCAGAAATAAGACATCCTCTTTGTGGATGAGGGAGACAGAGGCTGGACAGGATTCCAGAATCTGACATCTTCTGAGGAGAGGGTGTGTCATCTCTCCTTGGACAGATGGCTTTGCCGCTTAGGGGAGGATATTCCCCCCACCCCAAGAAGAATGATTATAGAGGGTCTTGGAGGAGAGTGTTAGTGAAATGATTATGTAAGTTCCCTTTCTATTGCAAGGGGAAAAGACAAAAAGCCTTTTACTTTATGAAGCATAATTTTATAAAGAAAAATTTAGAAACTATTGTTCTTCAATCATGATACAGATCAGTCATGATCCTAGATTGGACCTTGAATCAGGAAAGAGAACCTGTCAGTCCCAATGCTGGGATGCTTGGGAATATCAGAATGTGGATCATGTATCAGATGATATTAGCTACCGTGCCAATGTTAAGTTTGCCGGTTGAGAATTGTTCAATGCTTGTATGAGAGAATGTCCTTACATTTTTAGGAAAATAATTTAGGAGTGAAGGGCCATGATGTCTGTGTATTAATCTAAAATGGTTCAACTGACACCTAGCCATCAAGTCCTCAATTCCAACACCCAGTCCGACATAATACTTACCTCATATTGGTCTCCAGGACAGAGGCGAGCAAAGCCAGCCAGACCTGTAAGCAAGCAGATGCGGTATGAGGCCCAGAACATGTTCCCACTTCACAAACCCACACTGGCACATTCATAAAACTCCAAATGTCAGACATTAATGGAAACCCATGGAATCGTTTTGGGGGATCGTCTGTGGTCGCAGCTATTGTCGGGAACTTCATCTGTCACAGCAGGAGAGGGCATTCCTTGCAGGGGTAAGGAAAGAGGTGGTTTCTGGGCAAGGAACACAATTCAGTGGGTGCCAGGGCTCGATGTACCTTTGGCTGACTTAACATCCAACCCCAGCGTCCAGGATGAGGGAATGAGGGCCAGAAAGATATATTCATTTATTTACCCAACTTATTTCCACGAAAATAAACTGCTCTTGTTTTTCTTTCTATCCCAAGATTTGTGATTCCTGATAGGTGCCTTCCATTGGGTCACAGTTCCATGTACGTCTCCCCCTTGCCTGCCCCAGTTCACACACGCCAGCATCTTCCTTATCCTAGCCATCCTGCATGATGATACTACCACCCACTATGTCATGGGATGACTTAGGTGAATTATCATCTACACAAAACAAGTGATTAAAAAAAAAATGAATGCAACCAACCAAATAACAACAACCTGTACTCCCAAAATGAAGACGTGGCTTCTCTTCTTTCATGTCATTCCTACTAGATCTGTCCAGTCGGAAAGCCAGTACCACTTCTGGTGTAGCAGCCAAAACAACTGTGTCAGGCTGGATGGCCGCTGTCATGCAGCATCTCAGGAACCCTGAGCCTTAGCGGCAGTTCTCTTTCTTTCTACAGGTGTTTACTAAGAACTCAGTGCACGCAAGGATCTGTGCACTGGGGTCCAGTCTGGAAATTAAGGAAGACTTTACTGATACTCATAATACAGAAAAGATGATGGTGAAAGCCCACAAGAATGAAACAGATAAGCACCTGTAGGCAGTAAGATGAAGTTAAACCTGAAGTTGGTTTGTTTAATCCATCAGTTAGTTTATTCTAGCTGATAATTTATTTACTTAGTTCTAGTTTTTTCACCTTTAAAATAGAGATAACAATGTCCACTTAATAGAATTATTTTTAAGGACAATAGATGGCATCTGGCACAAAGCAGGTGCTTAATAAGTGGTGATCATATATCCATGAGTGAGATACTACTACTTATTGAGCACGTGTGATACACAGATCATTTAAAAGATGTTACCTATGTGGAAAGACACAGCAAACTGACACACATCGGGGAGAGGAACAGCGGTGGAGAGACAGTAAAAGGAGATCCCTGCTTTATCTATATTCTGAATTTTTATATGAGTGTGTTACTTCAGAGAACAGACTAATGGCTGCTTTAGGGGGAGTGGTGGGGAGATAGGCAATAGGGGAAAGGGATAAACAGGTACAGTTATAAAATAAATTAATCACAGGGATGAAAGTACAGCATAGGGAATATATCATTGTATAATGACAGATGGTAACTAGACTTATTGTGGTAAACGTTTAGTAATGTGTATAATTGTCAAATCAGTATGCTGTACCTGAAACCAATATAATATCACATTTAAACTATATTTTTTAAAACCACGTTACTTATATAATTAAAGCAAAACAAAGAAATTATCTCATATGATGCAGGATAGCTTCATGGAAGAAGGTAACATTTGAATAAAGAATTTCACCACAGTAAATTGAGGGCCTGGGTGAGAAGGTACTTTCAGGCAGAGTGAGGGGCACATATTCACTCAGTAATGTTTCCAGAATGCCTACTGTGTGTCAAGCGTGCACACAGTGTGCGGGGAGGAAGGCACGGTCGCGTCGGTGCCCTGTGAAAGCAGAGGGTGAGGCTCGGCCTTAGAGGTTCGCCAGTGATCCCAACTGCTTTCCTTTAATCATTTGTTTCCAGCTTCCATGCCAATCACAAAACAAAGTCTTACCCTAATAGGGACCCAAAGACAAAGTTTTAATCAAGGAAGGAAGCAAATTTAATAAAAATGGGCAAAAATCTTTAGCACGTTTTCATTTTCTAGTGAAAGAACTAGTAAAATTTTATGATAAAAAGTTCCAGTTAAGAATTCAGTACAAATATTTAGAATAACCTTTCAATAAAAGATAATATTTATAATGTAATATTAAGTTTAAAAAAGGCAGGATACAAAATCTTACATGGAGTATGACCTCTGCTATCTAAAGATGTATCTAAAGAAAAAATATTCTAGGAAAACATACTAAACTGCTAAAAAGAATTCTCTCTGGTGTGGTGGATTATGGAGAAAGTTACATGTTTGACATTAACTAGTTATTTTTATTTTTTAATTTTTTTATCATGAATCTACAATTACATGTGCAACAATATGGTTACTACACTCCCCACTTCATCAAGTCCCCCCCAACATACCCCATTAGAGTCACTGTCCATCAGGTAGTGAGATGCTATAGAATCACTACTTGTCTTCTCTGAGTTGTACAGCCCTCCCCGTGCTCCGCCCCCACATTATGTCTGCTACTTGTAATGCCCCCTTTTCCCCCTTGTCCCTCCCTTTCCACACATCCTCCCCAGTCCCTTTCCCTTTGGTAACTGTTAGTCCATTCTTGGGTTCTGTGTGTCTGCTGCTATTTTGTTCCTGCAGTTTTTTTTCTTTGTTCTTATACTCCACAGATGAGTGAAATCATTTGATACTTGTCTTTGTTCGCCTGGCTTATTTCACTGAGCATAATACCCTCTAGCTCCATCCATGTTGTTGCAAATGTCTGGATTTGTTTTCTTCTTATGGCTGAATAATATTCCATTGTGTATATGTACCACATCTTCTTTATCCATTCATCTACTGATGGACACTTAGGTTGCTTCCTAACTAGTTATTTTTATTTGATTTTTTTCAAATATCGTGTTATTTTGTAAGAAAAAAGACATAACAAAGATAATACATGTTGGTTGGCAGGCAGCATACACGCAGAAAAAAAAGCTGGTGGTATATTCATGATAACTTATTAAAGTTTAGCATTGGGTGGAGTTTTGCTGTATATTTCCTAATATTAAAAAAAATGAGAAGGTATCAGTTTGAAAATTTAAAACAGATTCTCAAAGACAAGAACAATCCTCTTCTCACAGAAGTGCCTGAGAGGAAATGATTTTGATTAGCTGGTACAAAAGCAGCCCTGGGATTCTTACATTCCTTCACACACAAGATATCCCAGGCCAAGTGATCCCTTGGTTGGTTAGCCTCTTTAAAGTGCTATTTGTGACCTTTGAATTCCTAGTTGTTTTTATATTAAACATAATTTTATCCATAAAAATATAATGGGGATGGTATCACACAATTTTGCCCTCTATGAGTAGGCCCTGTTGAGTTATGAATTTGCTTTCCACCTGTCTCATGCACATTAGCAGGGTTAAAATGATAGAGAAAAGTCCAAGGAGGTTTAAAAAGGCACCTGCTGTTACCACTATCTGTCGGTAGATGGCAGCATCCCACCAGTTACTCACACCTCTCAGCCCATTATGGACCAGTGTTCGAAGAAGCCAATTTCACTAAGAATTTTCTGGAGAATTTAGTCCTTTTTAAAAAATGTTTCTGAAAGAAAGCCAAATTGACTGATTTTTATAAACCAGAATTGACTGGACATGCTGAATCTAAGAAAATCCAAAGTTTTCTTTAAGAACATCTGCAAATTATTTCAGGATCATCTGTTTCTGTTTACCTGGGCAATTACAACAGAAGCCTGGTTAGAAAACAGAACAACGACAAGCTGGACTGGTATTGGAGATAAGGGCAAGTAAAGGGGAAAATCCCTTGAAGGTATTCTTTCCTTTCAAAGCTACCATAAATGTCATACCTGACGAGCTTATCCAAATCGGAGAAGGTACTTGGCAGTGAGGTTTTTGAGCTTCTCAGCCCACGCTATTAAAGCAAAATTTCTTGGAATGGTTCATGGTGGCACCACACTGATGCCGTGCTTATATCCATAGGGCAGCCGATGGCAGCAGCTAGGCAGAGCCGGCTCTGTCCCTGCGCCTTGAGTTCTGTCTGCTCGTGCAAACCGCAGAACTGAGGCTTACAGTGGGGCAATTACCGGTACAGCTTAATGTTCTTTAAACCTGCCCAAGTTTCTTTCAGAAAATCCCCCCTGCTCAGTTTTCACAGTTGGGGAAAGCTTCATGTTCTCTCAGCAGTTTTGTGATTACTGTTGCACTGCCTAGAAAGCTTTCATTATGGCCACTCAAAAAGCCATCACGGGGGCGCTCCCAGGGATGGGCGCGGAGGTGCTGGGGCAGACCACTTTTATTTCCATGGTACGCCTTCCTGTGCCTTTTGCCTGATTTACTGTAAGCACGTACTACCAATACAACAGCTCTCCCACAGCCTCGTTTAGAAGGCCCAGATGCCACCATATGCGGCTGCCCACTCCTTTCTTCCTTGGCTCAAGGACCATTCTGCTAGAACATTCTGCATTTTTTCTGGTTCTGTGATCTTCCTTTGCAAAGATCAGAAAGGATCGCAATGCTGACCGGCACCACATACGCAGAGAAAAGGCTGGTTGGATGTCCTAACAATTTTAACCAAGTTTAGCACTGGATGGAGCAATTGTCAAGCTAAGGAAGAGTTACACTTCCTCTTCCAAGAAAAGAGCCAAGCAGCTCTGAGGAGCCAGGAGCTCCCTTACGGGCCCTGCTGATTTACTGACCAAGCATAAATAATGCAGATTTACTAGTACTGGTCATCCTTCCCTCTCCTGAGGCCTGCCCTGACCTAGAAGTTGTAGGAACCGGCACAGACTTCTGGAGAGACACCCTGCCTGGAAATTAATTTGACCAAAGTAATAACTGGGAGAAGAACTAGTTTTCCCTGTGAGACCATATCTTTTAATCTCCATCATGGGGTTAGTGCTCCCTCCTTAGCCTGGCATTCAAAGCTCTTTAAAATCCTGGGCCAGCCGAACTTCCATGTCCTCACCAGCCCTTTTTAAACATGCTTTTCCCTCTTTGGGGAATGCTATTGCCTTGCTGCTCATCTGCCCAGAGCAATCCCTCTGCCGTAATTCAAAGGCTACATTGGGGACCTTCCTCCGTCCTGTCCCCTCCCCCCCGCCCCACCCAAGGTCACCCTCTCTCCTTCCCCCAGGCTCCTGAGGCAATCTCCTCACATTATTGGCTACGTAGGTCATTTATTCCATTGAATTAGAGCTCACTAGCTCATATTCCATTTTTTCCTCCAGGATGTGGAACTCAAGGCCAAAGACTTGCATCATCAGGGTGCAGCCTAGCGCTGGGCCGATGATAGGAACTCAGTAAGTGCTTGATCGATTGTCTTTGTCATCACCACTCCCCGCCCCCAAGAAACAAACCACAGGATGGCTGCCGACTCTGTGTTGGGCGGAACACAGGGTAGAAGGGTGCGGCAGAAAGAAGCTGGGTTACCAGGTCTGAGAATATTATGAAATATCCTGTTTATGTCAATATCTTGCGGGTGGTTATTTTTACCAGAATAAGTAACAGGTAAGATTGCAAATATGTGAGATTTCTTGGCAGCGTGAGGGGCTTCCTTTAAGAAAGGAAGATTTCCATGGGACTATTACCCTCAAAAGGCCTCATAGATGGAGTTTCTGATTTTTCATGTTAGATTAGCAAAGTTTAACTGATTTAAATCTATAATGAAAGGGGAGAACCAGGCTCAGGCCTGAGACAACCCTGGGAGAAACTCAGTCTGGAACCTAGGAAGCTGGTCCGGCAGGACAGAGACGACAGAGGCAGGTGAAGACGGACGACAGGAGCGCAGGAAGGTTGCCGCCTTGTCACGGTGACCCTTTAGGACGCAGGGCCGCTGTTTGGAGGCGGGCCGGTCCCGCAGGGGATGGCAGAGTCCCCAGCATCCCCCCACTGACCGCCAGGCCTGAAGCTCCAGACCCGGGGAGGGGCCCCTTCTTCCCACCACTTCCAGGGTGCCTGCGCCCCGGACGGAAGCGGGCGCTCCCCCAGAAGAGGCCCTGCACTGAGCGGTTCTGGCTCAGCCCTCCTAGAACTTCCCTCCTCATACGGGGCCGAGAGGCGAAATGTACTAGCAGACAAGAGCCCTGGAACTTAGCTCCAAGTCTGACTCCAACCCACGGTGTGACTTCTGGGACAAGTCATTTAACCTCCATTTCCCATGGATAAAGTGGGAAATCATCACCCCACCGAAACGTGAGGCATTTGATAATAGTGAGCATTAGAAATGGGGGACATCTGGCCCTCGTCGTATTAACCGTGAGAAACTGCGTGATCTGAGTTTCTCCCACCTGTGGGACACTCTGGCTGGGCTAGCCCCAGGGGAGGTGCCTGGGTGCTGGTGGGGAAAAGGAACTGTTTTCTGCCAAACACTGACTAGACAGTTGTTTTCCAGTTTCAGACTGCTAATAGAATCATCCTGAGAGCTAAGAAAAAATATTCCAGGGGCACCCTAACTTGCTGGGATAGGGGCAGGGCCTGAGTGGTTCTGGAACCACTAACTCAGGTGAGAACCCAAAATAAAAAACCGAAAAAAACACATGGGCTCCGAGCCTCAGCCATAGACAGGTGCTGAGATGTGACCTTGAATGGCAGAGTGATTCACTCTCAGAGCTGCTGAGGACAAGCAGCAGCCCCTTGGGAGGCTGAGGGTCAAGATCGTTTTTATTCTAGGTGTTCTCGTTCAGAGCAGCTCTGCAAGCCTGTCTGGTACTTGACAGAAGCATTTCCCTCCTGAGTTAGACGACTCATTCAAACCTGAAGTTCCCCTGTTGAGTACTTTAAGTGAAAGTACCCCTTCTCTACTCCCTTAGTCACAAAAAGGGACAGGAAGGGGAGTAAATCCTCGTCGGCAACCCAGGGATCATTGTAACATTCTTTTCACTTTTGGGTATGTTTGAGATTCTGTTATAATAAATATTTAAGTGTGTAGGCAAGTCTCTGGATGAGAAGGTTCTGGAACATCAATCAATTAATATAAGGGGGGAGGGTTGAGAGTGGGCCGCACAGTGTCTCCACAAGAAAAATAATAGTGTGTGTTCTCAAACTTCAAGGAGCTCTGCAGAGATGGTGCCTTGCTCTCTTTGAACAGGGAAAAGAGTACCTTTCATCCGGATGGAGAACTCCCCCAGCAGATTCTCCAGCTCTGCTTCAATGGTGCACATATTCTGTGAAAGTACAGAAGGCCGGCATTAGAGCTAGGCTTCTTTCACACAGCAGCTCAGAGCACACGATGGTCTAACAGCTGCGGACAACCAGTGCTTGAACAGCAGGAGGCATTTACCTGTTCACCATCGGCCGCACAGCACTACCCGTGAGGCATTCTTCACAAAATGTTTAACCTAAGTCTATGCAAACCTGCTAATGTACAGAAATTTAGAGCACAGAAGAACAAGCTATATTTTTGTGTCATAAATGGACAAATCTGGAATGTGAGATATTCTCTAAGAACTGGCCTGGACTCTACAAAAAGGCCATGCCATGGAAAAAAAGTTCCAGATAAAAAAGAAAAAAGACTAAAGACATAACAACCAAAGATGATATGTTAACTTCAATTACATCCTGATTTGAAAGAAGTAAATAAACTATAACAGTTATATAAAAGACATTATTAGGTCAAATAGGGGAAATTTGAGAATGCCCAGGATGACCGTTAATTTTCTTAGTTGTGACAATGGTTTGTGTTATGAAGGGGCTACACATTATATAGGTTATTAAGAGATCCATGCTAAAATATTTATGGGGCAAAATGTCATAATATCTACCATTTACTGTCAAATGACTCAGCAAAAAAAAGAAAAAATTTGAGCGTGCCGACAGAAGGAAAGCAGACAGGGCGGCCATGTTACCAAGTGGTGAATCTAGGTAAAGGTGTATGGTTTTCATTATAATAGTTTTGATTTTTCTGTAGATGTGAAATTTTTCTTAATAAAAGTTTGGGCAAAAATAGCACAGGAGCTCAATTCTACCTAAAGCGAGGAGGCAGAGTTCCTGCTGAATCGCCACAGTGCCCCCCAAATGATCTCTGGGTCTGACAAGAGTTTTCCTTCACTCCGGCGCTGAGGGAACAGTATAGGCAGAAAGAGGGACACAGTCTAATAAGCATATGGCCAGATATGCCGCTGCCCTCAGCCTCCCTCCCCTGTATCTGAGGGCCTAAACAGGGGGCTGGGACTTAGAAATCAAAAGGAAAAGTGTCATGTCCGGGGCCTTCCTCTGCAGCTTGGCTGGCTAACGCTTTGGATGCCGCCTCTGCTATTCTAAGCAGCAGCCCCAGCCCAGCCCCAGGCAGGCATCTGCAGGCTTCCCCCAAAGTAGCCACCTTCCATCAGGGATGGGGGCTTAGAGGGGGCCATTCCTGTTAATGCACGGACAGCTCAGTGAGCCCTGAGAGGGACTGCTTCCACGGGAATTTTGTTTGCTGAGAACTTCAGGGTTGATTTGTAAGGAAGAGCTTCTGGTTCTTATTTGTTCCTTTGTTCTGCTCCAAAAGATCAGTCTCCTGAACTGGCACATTGATGGGATGCTAAGAGAATGGCATTACCTTTCCCCTTGTATGTTCCCAGTACCTCACAGAGTTTAGCAAAGCCCAGGATTATAAACCCATTTTATTCCTTTGGGTGACTCTGTAAAGTCCCAAAGGAACTATTACAGTTCCCAGAAATATCATTGATGTTATCATGCATATCAGGATTGCTATCAGTGTCTAAAAAAGCCTTGGGGAGAAGCTAGTTTAACAGTTGAGAACATCCACTGTCAGAATTTCTTCCATCTCACTTATGCAGCCACTGATAATATTACTGCACCTGGCAGAAGCACCCAGAGCCACCGTGTCCTAAACGCTTCCTGTGAAGAAATCCTGGCTACTGTGGTTGTGTGAAGATAGAGAACCACCTGACGTCAAGTGAGGTATGAAGTGACACGAGTCCTGGGCTTCCTTCTTCCCTAAGCCCTTCCTCTTGCTGGGATGACACTCTGTGTCCTTGGACTTGTGAGCAGACTATGATGCCATATCTTGGCACTTAACCAAAGGTGAGTATTTCGGAAACAACCTGCAAATGTTCCAGGGCAGGCAGTTCCTCCAGGCTGCTGTTCAATTACCTGCTTATATAGGAATAGCTCTGTAACTGGCAACAGCTCTTTTCATTTCAGAGGAATGTAGAAGTGAGGTCTCATGAATTAGGGCTGCCTCTCAGCCAGAGATCCTCAAACTGCATATCCATAAACATAGATGGGGTACAAAGAAAGTCTCATTATTATTTCCACTAACCTCTAACTGGAATTTAGCATGTCCTTGTATCAGGAATGTGGAAAATAAGCCACAGCAGTATTACTAGTACTTGTGACTTTGGTACTGATAGAAATCATGTATATGTTCATGTCACATAATTTGTTGCAGATATTTTGAGGAATCATTTATATTTTTTACTACTTTGAAATTTCATAATTTCAAATAACTGGAATCACTGCTCGATCTTATCATATAATTTGATGTGTTAATAAAGAAGCGGCATAATACTATATCATTCAATATTTTGATTTTTAAAATATTCTTGTAACTGTACTGATAATATTGAAATAATGATTTCAGTATAATTTGTTTCCTTTGAATTCCTATGTATTTTATGCATTTAAAAAACAGTTTTCTGAAAGGGGAACATAGACCTGTTTCAGGATATGAAAAGTCACTCACCTGGCTCAGAGAAGAGGGGCTGCCGGGGTGTACACACGGTGCCCCCGCTGCCGTCCGGGAGGCCCCTCCCACCCCAGGGCTGAGACAGACGCTCTCAGCTCTGGGAATGTCCAACAGACCCTCATCAGGGTGACTTCATGCATGAAATCTGACCTCTGAACAGACTCATGGGCTAGTGAGATGTGCTGTTTTAATAATTCAGTCATTTCATCAAAGACACTGGTATCAGGTGACCCCAGGAGTGAGGATCTCCTTGTGTCATATGCCTGGTCCCTGGAGACAGACAACGAGGAAAGCACACTTCTGTTCATGGTTTTTAATCTTGCCTCCTTTAAGATAGAAGGAAGACTTCTTACAATACAATTATTGCAGACAGGAGGCACCCAGTGAGCAAGGTAACCATCTTCACCACAAGGTGTGTTCCAGGAATAAAGCTAGACTGGATTCACTGCTCTGAGAGAACTGGGGAGTACATTTCAATGACAAAAACCAGGGCACTGAGGCTTACTCATTTTCGACAAGTATTTGTAGTCTACATGTGCAGAGACTGTATAAGGTCATACGGAGCTCAGAAAGAATTGTATAAGACTTGGGCAGTGGATAGCTTCATAGCCTCTAAAATCTTGTGGTTTTACAAGTCTGTGAACAAGCATGTTACAGGCACTAGGACATGAGTGCCCTGCAGCTGATACTCAGGGTCTAAGAAAGGCATGTGCTCTGGAGTCAAATGAAGGCTCTAAGCAAAAGTACAACCAACAAAACTACCCAAGAGTCACTTAAAACAATTCCACTGGCAGCCTCAAAAAAAAAAATGCAAGAAAGGCAAATAGTAAAACATCTCACTAGAGAGTAGAATGAGGCTGCAGGTTGCCGTTGCCATTTCTCTTGTTCTTGGCAGTTCCCAACAATTCAGATCGGGCTAGGCGGAGTTCAGCAGCTGAGCAGGTCACCACATACCTCTGTGTACTCTTTGTAGCTCCGACTGATCTCCAGCAGGCTCTCTCGGGCAGCTTTGCTGGCAGGGGACGTTGCAAAGGCTTGCTTCATTTTGCTGGCACCATCTTGGAGGCGTCTTTGGATACAATAAGCTTCATAGAGTTCATCTACCTGCCAGAATCAAAACAGAGAACACAGCAGATGTAAGTATTTATCACACTTGAAATAAGTGACATAAGCCCTTGTTAAGTGCTTAAAGATACTTTGTTTCTGACCTCAAGGAGGAGAATCTTATAAAAACCTAATCCTGTTAGACATAGACCAGTCATTTTTGTCTTAGACACTATGGTCCATTTTCTATTTCGAAATAGATTTTACTCTGAGCCTTCTTTTCAAATGACACAAAATGAAAATGAACTTAACATTGGTGGACTGTGTAAGAACAAGTATTGGATAATGAAGACAGGAGTCTTCTATACAAGGAATAAACAATGAAAGGGTTTAAACAGTGTCACACTAAGGTGAAAACTTTGTAGTAAACTAGGCTATTATCACTTTATTTTAAGAGATATTGTCACAAGGTGAGATTCAACATCCAAATTTAGCATTTAAAAAAAACGAACTTGAGCCAAGACTACGAAAATTATTTTCAATAGCCTCAGTAACAGAGAATATGAAGTTAATAAATTATTCTTAAAATTAGGGTGAAGCACAATTGTCAAAACCTATTAAACTATGACTGTGAAATTTTTTGTATGTAAATTATACTACAATTAAAAAAATAAAGAGAAGCAATAGAAATGAAGGTTTCCCTGCTACACATCTATCCGTATGCCTGCAAAGAATAATATACCTTCTGCAAGTGACTGTCAATCATACTCATTAGAGAAGCCTGTAATCACTCCGTGCTTCCGAGGCAGTGACTCTCAATCAACCCAAGGCCACTTTGACATGCAGGGGACATTTGGCAAAACTGGAGATTTTTTCAGTGTCACAGCTGGAGGTCCTACTGGCATCTAGTAGGTAGAGGGCCAGGATGCTGCTAACACCATGTAACACAGAGGACAGTCCCTACGACTGCCTAAAAATATCAAGAGTGCCTAGGTTGAGAAAACCTGAAGTTATTCCCGATAATGTGTATCTCTATAGCCTTGTACTATCCTTCAGTAAATCAGTACACTAACCACAGTTAACTACGGGGATTTGCAAGCAGATAAAAAGGATGATATCACAATGCATTAGCAGAAGCAAGCAAAACCTAATGGTTATTATTTCCGGGAGGCAGGTGTCTTTCTAGGACTATCTGAATTTTTCATTTCAGTACATTCTTTATTCTCTCAAAAAGGAGGTTTATATAGATCCAGGAGAAGGTGGAGCTCAATATAGTGAATTTCAGAGTTTAAGATTCCCCTCTTTTGTTCTCAAGCTAAATTTTAGGCTGTCTATTAAAAACATTACCACTACCTGTTAGAGTAGTATAATTTTCCATAGTTGCTTTCTCTATACAGATGTCAATTACACTTAGCTTAGAAGCTAAACCTTAAGAGACTGAAAATTATTCTCTTGGTTAAGAGAATTGCTCTCTAGTTCAACAATTTACTCCATTTTGCTGAGAGGAATGGCCAAACTCCAGAAAGAACAGCCTTTAATCTTTGGGGTCAGTGGCTGTGCCTCTGAGTGAGAGGGGTGTATAAGACTCAAGGGTGGCATATCTGCTGATAAAATCTTTCGGTTGGTGATTGGCAAAGAAGGTAGTTTCTATGCTTTAAAGCTAAGCTAAGACACACCGCGAGCTTGTGAAAATGCTGAAGCTCAGGCCCCACTCTGAGATTCTGATTCAGAAGATTCAGGGCTAGGAATGTGAAATTTCAAATAAATGCTGCAGATCGTTCTGATGTGGGACACCTCCCCAAAATCTAGAAACTCAAGAAAGGGTACTTCTCCCAGTGCAGGACAGGCTGGTTTACGCATGGGGTCTCACAGGAGACCGCCCCTTCAGCCCTTTTCCCTCCTACTGGGTATGATAATGCCTGAGATCATAACCTCTCAATAAGGAAACTGCCCACTGGATTTAGGTTTTAGCCCTAATGACTTAGTCTATTATTTTGCACTTAAAGAAGTTTATTCTTTGCTTCTTTTATATATCAACCTACCCTAGCCAAATGGAATTAAACTTTAAGACAAAGGATAACTATGTACTTCCCTGAGCAGAAACGGGCCCATCTGTAGGCAAGCATTTGTCTGACCACAGTAAGTCAGCAGTGCCTCTCATCGAATGAGCGGATCATCCAATTACTATGACACGTTAGGCATCTTGTCTATAAGGTGCCACCAACCTTTAATGACCACTAGGATTGCTGTATTTAGCAGGGATGGGTACAAGGTGGATGAATACATTCCAAACTAATACTGATTTGATTTTCTTGCTGTTTTTCAAATTAGAGTAATTTGTCAAAGCTTGCCCACCACATAAATACTTCTAATTATTCTTTATTTATTGAGTTTAGCAGAAATAGGAGCGATTTCACATTTGTTTAGGTAGTAAGTATCTTTCAAAGTAAGAACATACAAAGGCAGTAATATACACATATAAATCATCAAATTTTTAAAACAAAAGGATTCTTAGGATCACCTAGATCGAACACATGTGCCTCTCCAACCCCATTTCACAGACAGGAAAGTAACACAGATCGATAGAGCTAAGTGAGCGTGCGGCAGAGCTGGGGTTCTGACTCCTGAGAGAGATCTGCCAGCCCCTCCAGTCTTCCTACTTGGAAGAGAGGCTGACGCCTATGGACGGAACAGAAATTGCTACTGGTGTGAGTTAGCTGCTCCCAAAGGGAATTTTTTTTAGGATGGGGTGGTAACTCCTAATGGTGTTCAGAACAGTGATGGTCCCATTCCACAGCAGGCTGGTTGGACCTCAGTGAACTATTTATAGGTTTCAGGGTTGGATATCAGAGACCTTGACAAAATGGTGCACATCTAGGGGGTGAGGAAGACGAAGTGGCACCTAGAAAGGAGGAAGTAGGAGCTTGAGAGAAACTTAGGGAGGTACATGAAGGCTGTTGCTAATTATTTTAAAGGCCTTTATGAGAAGTTCATGGGGTACCAGGTGGTATGTGGGACCAGAGGGTTAAGGTTTGGCAAGTGGGAAGTTTGTGTAGGGTCAGTTTAGTTCAGTCATAACTCTAACCAGAGTGCACTGAGACTGCAAGCCTTCCATGAGGTGCTGTGAGTGCTACATAGGAAGGACTTAACAAGTGCTTGTTGAACTGGAGAGGAGTCATAACTATGCTAGATTATTAGATTCGCATTCTCATTTTTTCTCCATCTTTGCTGCCTGTTGAAGGACTTAATTGCTAATTGGCTTAGGAGTTAACTAGATAAGAAATTCTCCATGTACTGGATGCTATGCTTAGGCCAAAGGTGCATTGGTCAGTAACCAAGAAGCAAAAAACAGAGGCAAAGAACAGGAACTTAATTACCTTACTGATGTGAAACTCCAGGCGTCTCATGTATCTTTCAATCGTTTTAATTTGCTGGAATTAAAAGAAGAAGTGTGAAAAAGTTCAGCCATTTACAGTTTAATTGATCTAGATTTGTGGGGATATCTTCATTATTTCATACTTGAAAGTATCAGAAAATAATAAAGATTTCCCCT
>JAQQAC010007890.1:42871806-42892363 GCA_029783875.1 Phataginus tricuspis | reverse complement strand
CATTTGCAACAACATGGATGGAGCTAGAGGGTATTATGCTCAGTGAAATAAGCCAGGCAGAGAAAGACAAGTATCAAATGATCTCACTCATATGTGGAGTATAAGAACAAAGAAAAAACTGAAGAAACAAAACAGCAGCAGACTCACAGAACCCAAGAACGGACTAATAGTTACCAAAGGGAAAGGGACTGGGGAAGATGAGTGGGAAGGGAGGGATAAGAGGGAAAAAGGGGCATTACGATTAGCAGTTGTAATGTTGGGGGGGCATGGGGAGGGCTGTACAACTCAGAGAAGACAAGTAGTGATTCTATAGCATCTCACTACACTCATGGACAGTGACTGTACAGGGGTATGTGGGGGGGACCTGATGAAGTGGGGAGTTTAGTAACCAAAATGTTGCACATGTAATTGTAGATTAACAATACCAAAATAAAAAATTAATTAATTAATTAATTTAAAAAAAGAAAAAAAAAGAATGACATCTTGCAGTTAACAACAAAATGGATGGACCTAGAAGGTATTATGCTAAGTGAAATAAGTCAGAGAGAGAGAGACAAATAACAGTATTTGTGGAAACTGAAACACAAAACAAACAAACCCCAAACAGAAATGGACTCATAAATACAGAGAACAAACTGGTGATTGCCTGGGGTGGGAGGGTGGGGAAGTGGGAGACAGCGAAATAGGTGGAAAGAAACCCAGCTTCTTCAAAATTGTTATGGATATTAATAAATGATATACTAAAGCCTGCATTTCTGCATTACCAGTGAAATAACAATCAATCCTCCGAAGTCCTGCTGTATTTTTTGAACTTAGCTTTAAAAAAGTAAAAACTTGGGTTATTTTAAATACCAGTAAGAGCATTTTTAAGAAGAAATATTTATTTATACTCTGTGTTCCAGAATTCTACCCAGTCCTTTCTGCCCCTCGGGAGCTTCAAGGTTTTCACCTGCTTGGAGCTCCCCTCTCCTACATACTGAGGGAGACATAAAATCATGTTCACTTTTGAATTTGTTTAAAAATAAATATTGTAAACATAAAACGTGGCGGTGATATCTATGCTAAAAAAATACTTGCCTTCATGTTTAAACACATAAAAATTAAGAAGAGTCCTTGAGGGTGGTGGTGGGCTTTTCATTAATTGTTTTTAAAACAAGTTCACTTCCTGTGTGCTCACAGCATCACAGTAGAATCAGTGCGCTATGGCCACGTCCCCCTGCAAGGGGATTTTTATGGAACACTAGGTCCTGGCCAGCGTCCCTCTCTCCACTCGCCATTGTTCTCCAAGGGAACATTTGCTGCTACTTAGGAGGTGACAAGCATTCAAAAGCTCTGAAGGCCATTTCGCAAGGAGTTTCACGTAGACGGGGCGATTTATACTCTAAGATCATCAGAATGGAAAACCTTCAAAGTCTATAAAGCCTTTAACCTCTAAGCCTTTGAAAAGAACAATATCTATTTTAGCACATCTAGAGTATTATTATTTAGAACTGAACAAAATCATTTAAAATAGTACATATACATTAGAAACATCTCTTCAGACAAATCCTCAAAAATTCATTAGAATAGAGGAAATTTGCAAGCATCTCAAATAATGTGTTGTTCAACTAGTTCAAGGACTCCTCCGATTTCTCATAACAGTTACCTCTTGAGCTTCTTTTCCTTCCTCAATATCACTGACATAGTCCATTTGCTAAAAATTGGAAATAAAGCAAAAGATCCGGGTTTCCAATTCTGTACTAAAAATATGATAGGAAAACTCCAACTTTTCATTTCCTTATATTATTTGGGGAAAGGGGCATAGTGAGTTTCTATATTTTTTCTGATTATAAAGTTTATCTGCACAAACATGCTTGGAAAAATACTGAAAAACATTTAAAAAATAAACACTAATAAGAACTTGAACCTTCTAAAATGCACATCAGGAAGCCAAGAGTATGTTTCTCCTCGGACTGCTTTTCTTGAAGTTTCTTCCTCATCCTCATTCCCATCCAGTGAAAGGATATGCTTAGCAAAAATACAACACAAAACAAAAATCACCCCAAAACAACCCCAAAGAACAACAACAACAAAAGCACACCATATTAACATCCTAATGACTGGATGGTACCCACCAGGCGAGAGTTCCTTCTCATATCCTTTAACTGAGCTGTCAGCTTGTCCAATTCCATCTGGTGAACCTCCAGATATTCGCTGCAAAGACAAGATGTGACATAATCATGAACTCTGTGACAGCCGAGTGGAATCCAGCTCTGTTGCTGACCTTTTCCTTCTGAAGGGGGAATTAAGAATCTGAACCTTGCTCTGTGGATAACAGAGATGGTGGGGAAAAGGCTCTGTTTTTTCCCAATTTCTCAATGTTTTGAAAGCTCTAGTAGTTGCATGGGATACTATCCAGGTGGCCAAAAAAAGAAGAACCCCTGTGAGAAGGAAAGTCCAGGAAAGAAGCCAACAGGGAGGGAAAGGGCCAGACAGCTATGAAGTCAGTCCTGGGTCTGTGCTCACAGAATCCTGTCTAGTTAAATACAATGCCGGCTGTGGGTGTGTCACCGTACACCAGGGAAGGTCGATTCTGGGCAAACAATCCCTACAATATACTTGGGAAGGTTTCAGAACACTTTTTCAGTGATTTCTAAAATGGATATGCCTGTCCACCGCTGTTTAAGTGAAATCCAATACTGTACAGATTTAAATGTAAATACATTACTATTTTAGGTCTGCTACAATGTTATGGATGTGATGTGGAAACCCAACACATTTCACACCTTTGAGAATAAAATATCGACTACAGATATAGACATTTAAAAATTATCTCATAAGATTAGTTTCTCTGACCCCTCCCTGAGCATTTTAGAAAGGAAAAATGTTTCAGTGCATTATCAGGTTCGATATTCTTACTCAAGTCCATTTTTCAAGGCCCTGTAGACCTCTTCCATTCTTTTAGGTTGAGGTTCTTTGGAAGGACTGTTGTTTTTGTGTCCTAAATTGTGCATTTTCTTCAGTTTGGCCTGTGGCTTCTTGAGAGCAGAGGCATTTTCAATGAAGGAATTACATCTATGGAAAGGAAAAGGAGAGAAAGAAATCATGAATCTCAGGCATCTGAATGGATTCCACCAAAGAAGTGCCTTCGTGATCATCTTGTGCTTGTATTGGTGTTTCTGTTAGGTAGCAGGATAGACATGAGGAGCCGGGGAAGGGAGAGAGAAGGTTCAAGGAACAACCTGCCCAAACTCTGCTCAGGTGAGGGGTCCCACATGAAGACAACAAAGGCTTTGCAGGGAGATAACTTCTTGTCTGTTGGAACCAGGCCAAACCAGGTCCCAATGTGGGGACAACTGGACAAAACTAAGAACCACCCAAGCCACACTCATCATAATCTCATTAAAATAAAATCGTGGTTTTGCCCCCCCTCCCATGGGCTTTTTCTGTGTGCATTTTGGGAAAAGACATGAGCGCCAAGAAGAATGGGTGTATAACTAGAGCTGTTAATTAAATGACCGCATCCTGTCAATCAAAGAAGTGCCTACCTGCTGGGTCATGAGAGATCCTTCCCTAGAAGTCAGGGCCTTTATCTGCCTTGACTCTGGCTCTGTCCTCCCTTGGAGCGTATTCAAATAAAACTTTCACATTGCTTCACTATTGTGTCTCTGCCTTTCAATTCTTTGTTGTGGTGGGGACAAAAACTGAGGAGAACAAACTCAGCCTGTAATATTTTTTGGGGAAAGTTACATTCCCTTATCTGAGCCACTCTACATTTAGTTTCTTGGTATCTGATTTATTAACTGCTGAGATCAGGAAGCTTTGCTTGGCAGAAGCTACCCAGAATCAAAGGCTGGCTTCAGGTAACATCACACTCTGAGTGAGAATGTATCATGCCACTGAAACGTCATAGGAAGCCAAAGACAAACACTTCCAGTGGGAATAATGAGCAGGCAGAAGGATATAATCCAACTAAAATAATATGTGCACCTGAAACATCAGGTACAAGGGTCTATTAACTGACTAGGATGTGAATGAATACTTTTTTGATAAGGGGCCATAGCATGGCAAATGGCTAATTCTATATAATGTTAAAGGAAAGCTGGATCAACAGCTTTTTCTAAAGCTTTATGTGGTGTTACATTATTATATGCATAAATTATGTTTAGCTATGACATAAAACTCAACACCTCTATTAATGGCAGGAAGGCAGCCTGCAGTGGTAAGATGGAGACCTGATAACACAGACCCAAACTACTGACCTGATTAGGAGCAGAGGCCAGACCACTCACCGACCCAGCTGTGAGTGGGAAAACCATGACCTCTGAGTCTGGCAGGTGCCTGTTGTGTGCCTCCCAAGTCAGTTAGTTATTAGGTTATTTTCCTCTGCCATCACCATGTGTACCAAAGGGGACAATACAGGCCAAAGAACATAGGCCCTCAGAGTGTAAAACCTTTATCACGTCAGAAAAATGAAAGACAAACTTTTTTCCATGTTACCTGATTCACTACCTACTGTATTTTCTTTCTTGAGCTTCCCTACGTCCGAATTTAGATGAGGACAGATTCTAGGAAACCTAACTTTTGAAGTCTGTGTCTAAATGATATCTGCTCCCCAGGGTCAATCTGCTGAGACAGTCTTTATCTACTGCATGACTCCATACCAAACAAAGTCTTCAAATCTGGATGCAATGGAAAATGGGTTTCCAAAATGGTGGAGTGGGGGGACAAAGCTATACACATGCATAGCTAGCTTATCCTAAGTCTCCTGCCATCTTCTTTGCAGGAGGAATTCTAAATGATAGAAAAACTGTAGCACTTAATTTCTGGTACATTACATCTTTTTCATGAAAGAAATTAAAATGATATGTGTGTGTGTGTTTGTGTGTTTGTGTGTGCTTTAACAAGGCTGCATGCACACAGACCCTCTTCAGAGTGTCAGAGCTCAAAACGTTCTCAAGTTGCATCCCAGGAGAAAACGACACTTGACTTGCCTGGATCGCCTCTCCTGAAGGCCACTGAACCCTGCGAAGGACTGGCTTCTAATGATTCCATTGGGTCCTCCAGGTGAGAAGGACTGGGATCCTACCAACATGATTTCTGGGAGTCTCGCTGGTAGTCCTGTAAGACAATGAAAAGATTATGGCAAATTACAGGCAGGTTCGGACAGACATTGTTGACACTATGCTTGTCGACAACGATAGAGGTGAGGTGAGGTGAGTCACGAGGCTAGTATATGCTTCAAAGGCTTCTTTCCTACAACATATTCTTTTTAAACCAAAGGGTTGGGCTCTCAGGTAAAGAAAAAAGATACCCATTTACTGAGACATAAATAAACATAAGTGACACAGAATTATCAGTCACTTTAGGGTTCCTTCAGGGATGTTTTTAAAAACAAGGTTCAATCATACCTTCAAAAACATGAAAACCTTGGAATATTTATCTCCATTCAACCACAACAGTAGCAAAAACATATAAATAGGCCAGGTGAAAGTTTCAGGCCAATCCTGCATCGCATGCAGAACAGTCAGGTCTTAGGTTAGAATTTTATATAAAGAAGTCATAGGGATAAAATCAGTAAGTTCCTTTAGAGATGAACTTACTTAAACTTGTTCTTCCTTTTCTACTTCCTACTTGTACTTCCTTTTCTTAAGTAGAAAGATAAGATTGTGCCAATATTGTAGCAGTGTGAATAAGAAGAGTAAAGAAGGTGCTCACAAAAGTAGCAATAATCTAGCTTATGATAAGAACACAAGAGAAGAGAGAAGAAAAAGAGGAGGAAAATACAGCAGAGAGAACACAGCCCATTTTAGTTGCTTGCTTGGCTTTTGTGAAGATTTACAATGACTGAGTAAGACGCGTTGTCATAGCACAACTTCAGCTGCACAGAAGCCCCAGGTTAGTTCCCCAAAGGACTGCCTTAGAATTTTTAGGTAATTCTATTTCCTTTAGATCAGAAAGGTCAGAGCACATAGCATTGTTTTAGCAGGAAACCGCAGTCCGGAGAAAGGGATGGGCTAGCAGAAGGGGAGGCACTATTGTCCAGGTTGAAGATTTCCAAAGTGGGCAAGCACCAACTGGTGTGTGTGAATAGCACCAACTGCCCTTTAAGGACCCATCAAGCAAGCAAAAAAGCTACAAAACAACAAAACTCTCTCGTAATCCTTTTAGATGCAATGGAAAAGCCAACTTCACTAGCTCTACTCGAAGCTCTCCAAAGCAACACAGCAAAGGAAGGTTTGAGTTATTTCCCCAGAGAGAGGAGGTCAAAAAGCCCCTCCCTCATGCTGCTGCAAGTTTTTAAATCCTCTCCCTCCCACATGCTGCTGCAGGTTTTTAAATCTCTCCCAAAGAAAGCAGCTCTGGTTTGTATGCATTCTTGCAGGGCACAGGTGTTGACTCACTTGGCAATAGGAAATTGGCTTGCTCTTTGATCTGGGTGGGACATGAATCCCATCCACTCCAGCTGGGGGCGGGAAGCTTAAGTTTCGGATCATTCTCTAGAACTAGAGAAGTAATTAAGTGGAAATGTGTATAGATAGTAAAATTAATATCTAGTGTACAAATAGCAAGACAAAATGCAAATAAGGCTCTCTCTGGTTACTTCTTCCCACCCATGATTCAGAAAAACCCATGATTCACTTGAATCCTTAATGAGGTTCTCCTAAGTGCTCTTTGCTGCTTACTAAGAGGCCTGTCCACTTTTCATTATAAACACCTTCTTAGGTTTATAAAACATGCCTTTGCTATTTTTGTATTATGCAAACTTATTATAAATATCAAGAAAACACTATTAATTTGTGTTCTTTCTGTACTCAATTTTATAAACAAAAAGTCACCTTAAAAAGTCTCAATTTGTAGGGTATGTGGTGGAGACTTGATAATGGGGGGAATCTAGTAACCACAATGTTGCTCTGTGATTTGGTATATTAATGATACCAAAAAAAAAAACCCCCAAAAATGATTGAGCATAATAAAGGGAAAAAAGTCTCAGTTTGGCAAATTTTATTAGTATTATATCTCACTTGGTAAATTATTGCTCAATAGATCTACTGTATCATGGAATTATTTGATCATAGGAAAAGACAAAGTTATTTGAAATATTTCAGTTGTATGACTGTCTTATACTTCCTAGGAATTATATTTTTAAAACAAATTTTTTTTTCTCTTTACTCCCACTCTGAGGCATGCTGATTTAATTACTATGGAGCATAAACTGGGCATAGGGAATTTGAAGAGGTCCCCAGGTGATTCTGATCCTCAGCAAAGAAAAAAAAGATGATGTCAAGTTGGTTGACATTTCAAAACTTCATTTAAAATAATTTGCTACAATTTCTCCCAACTTAAAAAAAATACTATTCAGTCTTAAATAGCCTCTCTTTGCAAAATTTAAATGTCTCATTAAATTAAACAGTAGAGAGTAGGACATATGAACTGGATTGTGAAATAATTTTCCTTTTTTCTTTTTCAGTAATTAGGTAAGAACAAAACAAATTGTTGTCCGAGATCCTAAGATTGTAAAGTTCTGGGATGGTAGACTCCTCAGAGGCTTTTCATCACATCTACATGTTGAATGGCTGACCACTGCAAGCATGACCGGAAGTGGTTTTGTTAGAAATGATCATCAGCTATCAGGAAAGAATTTGGGTGAGAGCTGGTTTAGGCTGAGAGCTCCATCCTGCCGTCAGTTCCCCAAAGGCTGACGCACTGCCCAGAGAGAGCCATAAGACAAGTGCCCCCGCCTCCCCACAGTCAGGCTCCGAGGGAACTAAGGACTAGGCTGGAACAGGTAGAGCAGGAGGTGCTGGGGCAAAAGCTGACAGAACAGCTTCCCCACTCACACCGCTAACTGAAGCAGAAGGGCAGCTTTGCTGTTAGTTTTCCAGCTGCCGCAGCTCTTCCCCAGTTGAAGTTATCTTACAACTCCGTTATGTTTTTGACGACCCCACACCCACCTCTTGGCGCCCCCTAAGACTTCAAGTTGCTTCCTGGCACCCTAGAAGTCGCACAGAGCTTTCTCTTCCAGGCTTCCAGAAAACCACCCTGAAGCTACATTATTCCTTTTCAGGCTTTCAGAACCTGAAACCAGTTGCCCCTTCCAGAATAATTTGCATCTTAATACCAGGTGCTCCTGTGGACCAAAGCCTTACCCTGAAGAAAGGACTACAGTAGAACTGCAGTATCACTGTTTGTGGGGGTGCCAAGTGGTACACCCTTCGGAGATTTAGAGGGCAATTTGGCAGCAAAAATCTATTGAAAATGCAAAATATACTACTCCTTTAATGTATCACATCTACTCTTTGGCATCTCCTAGAGACAAATACTCAAGTTCACAAACAGGGATATGCAGGAATGTTCATGACAGGCAATGTGATAGTGGAGAAATGGAAATTATATACGTGTTAGTCCTTACAGGATGGCTAATACATTATGGTATGACCCTGGGATAGAATACTATGTAGCAGTTAAAAACAATATGTCCACATAGAAAGATACCCAGGACAAATGACAGAACAAAGCAGAGTATGATACTAGTAATGTTAAAAACAAAACAATATATAACAATGTACATGAATAGAAATGTTCTGAAAATGTACACAGTCTATGGGCAGGTGGGATTGGGAGATAGGAGCATTTAAATTTTTGTATTGATTTTTATAAAGGAAATGTATTTATGTGTCATTCATATGATACAAAATTATTTTTTGAAATTGCAGACATTTGGAGTTATCCAGAGCTGGGACTGGAGAGGAGAGAGAGCTCACATACAAGAATATGTACGATAGTGACAGATGGTAACTAGACAGCATGGAGATTGTTCTACAATACTTCGTTATTGACTCTACATAAAGAGCCCTGCCCAGTGCTCTGTGCAACATGGTGGCACGGCTGCAAGGCTGCAGGAGAGCAGAGCAGAGGCTGGAGTGGTGGCAGCGCCAAGGACAGGGACTGAGACAGCTGTGCAGGCAGAGAGGCCCAGAGGCAGAGACTGGCTTGCTGCATGCAGACTTGCTCTGAGTCGATGTGATTCTAGTGACTGACCTGCCACTGTGGAAATAAAGTTGGGTATAACCCTTTCACCCCAAGAACGTTCTACTGTCATATCTTTGGTCACATTGAATCCATAGCGAATTTGCCCTGGGCTGAAACCCATTTGCCAGACAAGCATCTACCACACAGCAGGCCCATGCAGCAGGCCTTAAACTGCAGCCTACCGTAGTGCAAGCCAGTACAAGCAGTAAGAGCGGAGGAAAAATCTTCGAGAGGTTCAGCCTATGTGACAGTTCTGTTTACAATGATATCTTTATAAACTGGTATTCTGGTTTATACCTCTGGTGAGTGTGATTAGCCTGAGTTAGTAGGCCTCTCTCCCAGATCTGAAGTTTCTCTAGGGAACCCATGAGGTAAGGATCTCATAGCCAGCTACAGGCAGACCTCCTCTCAATGCCTGTTAGGCATAGATCTCCAACTGGTTGGTTCAAAGTGAGTGCTGGAGACATTGAGGAACCTACAAGGTCCCTGGACAAACTGTCCAGCCTGCTAGAAGGAACATCAGTATTGATTGCTAGAGTTAAGTATGCTGAGACTCATTATGGTTACTAGATTCCCCCCATTATCAAGTACCCTCCACATACCCCATTACAGTCACTGTCCATCAGCATAGTAAGATGCTATAGAATCACTACTTGCCTTCTCTGTGCTATACTGCCTTCCCCGTGGCCCCCCTCCCCCCGACTACATTATGTGTGCTAATCATTGGGATCCTGCATTCTTAGGGTAAATTCCTAGGAGTGGAATTCCTGGATCAAATGGTATTTCTATTTTTAGTTTTTTGAGGAACTTCCATACTGCTTTCCACAATGGTTGAACTAGTTTACATTCCCACCAGCAGTGTAGGAGGGTTCCCGTTTCTCCACATCCTCACCAGCATTTGTTGTTCTTAGTCTTTTCGATGTTGGCCATCCTAACTGGTGCGAGGTGATATCTCATTGTGGTTTTAATCTGCATTTCTCTGATGATTAGCGATGTGGAGCATCTTTTCATGTGCCTGTTGGCCATCCGAATTTCTTCTTTGGAGAAATGCCTGTTCATATTTTAATAGGGTTATTTGCTTTTTGGGTGTTGAGGCATGTGAGTTCTTTATATATTTTGGATGTTAACCCCTTGTCGGATATGTCATTTACAAATATATCCTCCCATATTGTAGGATGCCTTTTTGTTCTGCTGATGGTGTCCTTTGCTGTACAGAAGCTTTTTAGCATGATGTAGTCCCATTTGTTCATTTTTTATTTTGTTTCCCTTGCCCAAGGAGATATGTTCAGGAATAAGTTGCTCATGTTTATATTTAAGAGATTTTTGTCTATGTTTTCTTCTAAGAGTTTTATGGTTTCATGACTTACATTCAGGTTTTTTATCCATTTTGAGTTTATATTTGTGTATGGGGTTATACAATAATCCAGTTTCATTCTCTTGCATGTAGCTGTCCAGTTTTGCCAACACCAGTTGTTGAAGAGTGGCTATTTATTTTTGAAATAATTTGAAAGTTACAGAAAAGTTGCAAGAAAAGTACAAAAACATTCTCATTTTTCCTTCACACAGATTCACCAGTTGTTTACATCTGCCACATTTTACTTTATCATCCTCTTCATGTACACATACACACACATTATTTCCTGAATCATCTGAGAACAATTTGCATATCATATTTATACATACATTTGCTCTGTCCCATTGAGCAATTTGCAAATATGATGCAGATTTTCTCTTAAATTTGCCAGTGTGTATTTATTTCCCAAGAACAATGGACAGTCACTTATAACCACAGTGCAATTATCCATATTAGGAAACCAATACAATACTATGATCTTATGTACAGATCTTATTCAAATTTCACCAATTGTCCCACTCATGTTCCATATATTGTCCTCCTACCCCATTCCAGGAGACAATTGTGGGTAAAGTGGGGTTCCTATGGCCAGGATCCTCACTGAACTTAAATGTAACTGGCCTGTTGCTATGCTACCGGTTCCACACCTTTAGGCAATAAGACATTATTGTGTTAATGTAAGGAGTTCCGCCCAATGCTCGCTGGAGACTGGGTGGCGGGGCTGGAAGGCTGTAGGAGAGCAGAGCGGAGGCTGGAGTGGTGGCAGCGCCGAGGGACTGACCTGCCACCTGGAAATAAAGTTGGGTACAACCTTTTTCACCCCAAAAACCCTTTGCTGTAAATTTCTTTGGTCACAGTGAATCTATAGCGAACTTGCCTGGACCTGAAACTCATTCGCAAGACACCGATGAATCCAAGATCATGTGCTGCCTCTCTTGTCAGATGTCTTTGGTCTCCTTCAATGTGGGATGAACCCTTGGCCTTTGTCTTTCGTGACAATGGCATTTCCATAGAGTACAGACCAGGTGTTTTATAGAATGTTCCCTAGTTTGGGTTTGTTTGATATTTTCTTGTGATTAGATTCAACTTATGCATTTTTGGCAGTGACATCAATAAGTGATATTGTTCTTCTCAAGACACTGCGTCAGAAGCGCAAGGGGTCACTCAGTCCCATTCCGGCTGATGACTTTGATCACCTACTTACTGTGTTGTCGGCCAGGTTCACCCCTGGAAGGTTGCGATTTTTGCCTTTCTAATTGATAAGTGGTTGGCAAGGAGGTACTTTGAGGCTATCTTGTTTTTTTAACCCAGGAGTTTTAACTTCCATTGATGATTCGTGCTCAAATCAATTACCGTATGATGGTGGCAAATGGGTACTCTTTGAATCCAGTCATATTTTCCTACTGTAAGAGACTTCCTTAATCCTTTCATTTATTTATATTTTGTTTGTTAATTTCTTTATTGTCAGGATGGACTCATGGTTTCTTATTTTATTCAATGGGTTTAGTCCATTACTATCATTTGATATAAAGGTCAATTGTTTCCCAAAGCATTTTCGGAGTAGCTCAGCCAGAGGAATTTTGCTTTGTGAACTAAAAATTTTTCATTCCTGATGGGAATGAACATTTTCAAGAACTCACTTGTATTATAATTACTTACCTGAAAATCTCATCTCTTTAACCAACCTACAAACTTCTTGAGGGTGGGCACCATCTGTGTGTACCGACTTCTTTGGTTCTTAGTATGGGGTAGGATAGAGAAGCATTGGCTCTGCGGCCAGGCTGACCCAGGCTTCACCCAAGATGTCAGTCCTCTCAAAGCTCCATTTTTTCTTGTTAATAAAATGAGGATAATAATACCTAAATAACCAAAATTGTTGTGAGGAGAAAATGAGGTAACATATATAAAGAGCTTAGCGTGGAGTAAAGGTCTTTCCTGTAATTAGAACCTGCCCTTTGAAGATGAATCTGACTTTTATCAATCAAATGAATGCACTAATTACAAAACAACACAAATTTTGCATCTGAAGACATACGTAGAAGTAAGATAATTTGACATTACTGCTCTCCTCTTTCATTCTTTTTCATCCTCCCCCCAAAGCAATGACAGCAGAGCATGGTGAGGCTTAAAATAAGGGTCTGGCCAAATCATTTGAAGAGTAAAGAAATGTTAATAGCATGTCTATTCACTGGGAACAGTCAAGTTATAGGAACTTCTAGATAATTGACACTGTTTCAGCCTGGGGAAAATGAAAACTATTTCTTCCATTCTGGTGGATTAAACAAATGCAAGGAGTAGCAGCAGCTGGCCTCATGATCTTAGGAGAGAAATGATTCAAGACATAAAACTTAATTAAATCTCATGAGGGTTGAGTGGATTTTTGAGTCGTGTTGTCATAACTCATTTTAAAATACAAAATCTAGAATACGTTTTAAAACACAGCAAAACCCATGTATATAAAAAGGAAAAAATTTCTTGGGAATATGGTGCTCATAGACAGCTTGGCTGGTCCTGCTAAGAAAAAAATACACCCACCCACAAACCCTCACTTTTTGATTACCAGATTCAAAAAACAACCCTCCGATATAGAAGACAATGGTCCTGCTGGCATTACCAGCTCCTTGAGGCGCTTTTGCCTGCAGCCTGTTTATCCCCAGAGCTTGACAACTCATTTCTAGTTAATGGTGATTGTTGCTTTTTCACTTCAGAACATCATCAAAATGATACTGACATCTTCTATTGCTATTTGAATTTACTGAAATTACCATGTTTATAAGCTCATATTTTTTATTGTTTTCACCAGAACAGAGTTACATCTTTGGGAATCCTTAATAGAAAAAACCATTAGGTTCTACGAGAATGTACCCAGTGGTGTGTGGGAAGCATAATTATGTACCATGCTCTTGTTCCTTTGCCCAATATGTATGACTAACATTGGTATTCATTAATGGACATGAAAGTCAGATGGAAAATGGAATTGAGCCTTATAAATAAAGCTACCTGGTATATTTCATCTCAGAGAAAGGATGAATTATCTTAACTCTTTTCAGATATGGCTTACATAATCAAACTGTTAGAAAAGCATAAAACCTAAATGTGATTTCTTCCCACCAGGAGGTTTAAACATTTTAACAGTAAGATATTAACAAAGGGCCATGTGGTGGAAAATATGCCAGGAAGCTGCTCAGGCTGAGAGTGGGGGTGGGGTGGGGATTGGTAAGTACCTTTTATACCTGTTTGAGTTTTTTAAATCTACAAATTAAGATATGTAAGAGAAGGCCCAATGTGGATACAATTGGCTTAGGCGATGCCGGGAAAAGAATATGAACCCTGTAGTACTCAGCCAATGAGGAACCAGGGGAGGGACTCACGCACTAGGGAATAAATTACTTGGGGCCAATGGCCTCAGGTGTGCCTGTCCACCAGACACCCGATCTTGCAAGGCCGTCCTTGCTTCCTGTTCTCTTTGTCTCCATGTCCACTTACTGAGTTTGTATCAGTGAGTGTGTTTCTCACTATTTGGGGGTTTGTCCGGGATCCTCTTGCCTGTGCAAGGTGGGGGCCCAAGCGGATTGGGAAGACGCATCTTGCCCGGCTTTGGGCGGCCCGCTGTGTCTGGGCGTTTCACCTTTGCACAGAAGCCTAGAGAAGACCTGAGACTGTTGTGAGGAGACAGCGTGACTGACGCAGGGGAGAAAACACAGGCACCGTAGCAACCAGGCAACCTTGTGCATGAGCCAAGACAGGAAAATTGGGCTATAAGTACTGCCTTGGTGGTTGGGCATGTTTTGGAGGTCGAGTGTGTGTGACTGAGACGTGTCCTAGATACGAAGCGAGTGTGGAGTTCTGATCTACGGCTCCTTTCTCCCACGAGGGAAACGGCTGGAGACAGATGTAGCGAATCTTGGGGTACATGTAAGAAGCCTCCATTACAGGGGGTTGAGTACACAGGGAACTCAGACAAAGGGACCTCTTGAAAGATGGGAAATAAAAATTATAGGAAAAGATGGCGGCGTGAGAGGTGAGACAGAGGCTTCCTCCTAAAACCGCATATAATATGAAAATAAACCTACTACAACTACTCTTGAAAGAGCAACGGGAAAGAGAACTACAATAAACTGCATACACCTAGAGACAAGAGCAGCCTTCACAGAAACCGGTAATGTACTAAAGCTGTGGTCCTGCGGGATCCAAGCCCTTCCCCCACCCCAGCTCACCGGCAGGAGGAACAGGAACGGAGCAGAGAGGGAGTGGAGAACTGGGACTGCTGAATACCTAACTCTGGAGATCTACTCTGGGAGCACAAACCTACATTTCATGGTGCTTGCCTGATGCTCTTGTAATTAGGAGCTTGGAAAGCTAAGACAGGCGGAGTTCCTGGAGAGACTAAGATTCTGGCTGCCTGTGAGATCAGGGATCCATACCCAGCTGCTCTGGGACGGGGGAGGGGCCGGCAGTCTGAGAGACTTCCTGGTAGGGAGGACCTTGGAAGGAGGCCTGCTGAGGGGGCAAGGACTGCAAGGAGCTTGCTGCTCGGGAGAAAGGACAGGTGGACAGGATTGTCCAGGTGTACTCTGCCCAGCAGATTGGGAGTTTTTCTGATCTTCAGGTGTGCCAGCTCCCTGGCTGCCTGCATGGCTCCAGGAACCCCTTCTGGGACAGGCAGACTAGTGCACCTATCGCCTGGTCAGCCCCACCGGGCTTGCATATCTTGAAGCCCTTCCCTGGTGTTGGGCCAGCCGGAGGGAGGATCTGTCTACAGCAACTTAAAAGGCAAAGCACAGAGGCTTATACCTGTGTGCTCAGCCCACCGGTTCAGACAGTGGAGACAGGCATAGCAGCCAGGAACGAGGAAACAGCCCTTTCCTCCCCCGAGGCACCAATACCACTCCCCTACAATCCCTGACATTGCTTCAGGGGCTGAGCAGCTCCAGAGAGTAGAGCTTCTGGGCACTAGAGGGTGCCATGTACAAATATGAAATGCCAAAGGAACCTGGTCCAGAGTAAAATTATGAACACAACTCGTGAGAAAGATTTTAATGATATGGACCTTATGACTCTCCCTGAAAGGGAGTTCAAAATAAAAATCATTCACATGCTCATGGAGGTACGGAAAGATATTCAAGAACTCAGGAATGAATTCCGGTCAGAGATCCAATCCTTGAGGAACACAATGGACGGTGTTAAAAGCAGATTGGATACGGTGGAGGAGACGAAAAATGAAATAAAAACTAGAGAAGAGGAATACAAAGAAGCTGATGTACTGAGAGAAAAAAGGATCTCTAGGAATGAAAGAATATTGAGAGAACTGTGTGACCAATCCAAACGGAACAATATTGGCATTATAGGAGTACCAGAGGAAGAAGAGAGAGAAAAAGGGATAGAAAGTGTCTTTGAAGAAATAATTGCTGAAAACTTTCCCACACTGGGGAAGGAAATAGTCTCGCAGTCCAAGGAAGCCCACAGAACTCCCAACACAAGGGACCCAAGGAAGACAACACCAAGACACATAATAATAAAGATGGCAAAGATCAAAGATAAAGATAGAGTATTAAAGGCAGCTGGAGAGAGAAAAAAGATCACCTACAAAGGAAAACCCATCAGACTGTCATCAGACTTCTCAACAGAAACCTTACAGGCCAGAAGAGAATGGCATGATATATTTAACGTAATGAAACAGAAGGACCTCGAATCAGGAATATTGTATCCAGCACAATTATCATTTAAATATGACAGAGGGATTAAACAATTTCCAGACAAAGGAAAGTTGAAAGAGTTTGCCTCTCATAAACCACCACTACAGGATATCTTAAACGGACTGCTCTAGAGGGAAGCACCCCTAAGGCTAAAAAGATGTCACCAGAAAAAATAAAATCATAGCAAAGAAAGCAGACCATCCAAATACTAACTAAAGACAAAGAATGAAACACCCAATATATAAAGAATGGAGGAGGAAGAATAGGAAGGGAGAAATAAAGAAACATCAGATGGTGTTCACAATAACTTAACAAGAAAGTTAAGTTAGATTATTAGAGAGTAAAGAAGCAACCCTTGAACCTTTGGTAACCACGAATCTAAAGCCAGCAATGGCAATAAGTACATATCTATCAATAATCACCCTAAATGTAAATGGATTGAATGCACCAATCAAAAGACACAGAGTAACAGAGTGGATAAAAAAGCAAGACCCATCTATATGCTGCTTACAAGAGACTCACGTCAAACCCAAAGATATACACAGACTAAAAGTGAAGGGATGGAAAAAGATATTTCATGCAAACAACAAAGAGAAAAAAGCAGGTGTTGCAGTACTTGTGTCAGACAAAATAGACTTCAAAACGAAGAAGGTAGCAAGAGATTAAAGAAGGACATTACATAATGATAAAGGGGTCAGTCCAACAAGAAGATATAACCATTATAAACATATATGCACCCAACACAGGAGCATCAGCATATGTGAAACAAATACTAACAGAAGTGAAGGAGGAAATAGACAGCAATGCAATTATTTTAGGAGACTTTAACACGCCACTCACTCCAAAGGACAGATCAACCAGGCAGAGGATAAGTAAAGACACAGAGGCACTGAACAACACACTAGAACAGATGGACCTAACAGATATCTACAGAACTCTGCGCCCAAAAGCAGCAGGATACACATTCTTCTCAAGTGCACATGGAACATTTTCCAGAATAGACCACATACAAGGCCACAAAAAGAACCTCAGTAAATTCAAAAATATTGAAATCCTACCAACCAACTTCTCAGATCACAAAGGTATAAAACTAGAAATAAATTTCAGAAAGAAATAAAAAAGGCTCACAAATACATGGAGACTTAACAACATTCTCCTAATGAATCAATGGGTTAATGACCAAATCAAAACAGAAATCAAAGAATATATGGAGACTAATGACAACAACAACACAAAGCCACAACTTCTGTGGGACGCAGCGAAGGCAGTTTTAAGAGGAAAGTACATTGCTATCCAGGCCTATTTAAAGAAGGAAGAACATTCCCAAATGAACAGTCTAAAGACACAATTATTGAAATTGGAAAAAGAAGAACAAATGAGGCCCAAGGTCACCTGAAGGAGAGACATAATAAAGATCAGAGAAGAAATAAATAAAATGGAGAAGAATAAAACAATAGAAAAAATCAATGAAACCAAAAGCTGCTTCTTTGAAAAAATAAACAAAATAGATAAAGCCCCAGCCAGACTCATTAAGAGAAAAAGAGAATCTACACACATAAACAGAATCAGAAATGAGAAAGGAAAAATAACGACGAACCCCACAGAAATAAAAAGAATTATAAGAGAATATTACGAGCATCTATATGCTAACAAGCTGCAAAACCTAGAAGAAATGGACAACTTCTTAGAAAAATAAAGCCTTCCAAGACTCACAAAGCAGGAAACAGAAAAACTAAACAGACCAATCACCAGCAACGAAATTGAATTGGTAATCAAAAAACTACCCAAGAACAAAAGCCCCGGACCTGATGGATTCACCTCTGAATTCTACCAGACATATAGAGAAGTAATAACACCCATTCTCCTTAAAGTTTTCCAAAAAATAGAAGAGGAGGGAATACTTCTAAACTCTTTCTATGAAGCCAGCATCACTCTAATACCAAAACCGGGCAAAGGCCTCACTAAAAAAGAAAATTACAGACCAATATCCCTGATGAACGTAGATGCAAAAATACTCAACAAAATATTAGCAAACCGAATTCAAAAATACATCAAGAGGATCATACACCATGATCAAGTGGGATTCATCCCAGGGATGCAAGGATGGTACAACATTCGAAAATCCATCAACATCATCCATCACATCAACAAAAAGAAGAACAAAAACCACATGATCATCTCCATAGATGCTGAAAAAGCATTTGACAAAATTCAGCATCCATTTTTGATTAAAACTCTCAACAGAATGGGTATAGATGGCAAGTACCTCAACATCATAAAGGGTATATATGACAAACCCACAGCTAACATCATACTTAATAGTGAGAAGCTGAAAGCTTTTCATCTAAGATCGGGAACAAGACAGGGGTGCCCACTCTCTCCACTGTTATTCAACATAGTACTGGAGGTCTTAGCCACGGCAATCAGACAAAACAAAGACATACAAGGCATCCAGATTGGTAAAGAAGAAGTCAACTTGTCACTATTTGCAGATGACATGATACTGTACATAAAAAACCCTAAAGACTCCACTCCAAAACTAGTAGAACTAATATCTGAATTCAGCAAAGTTGCAGGATATAAAATTAACACACAGAAATCTGTTGCTTTCCTATACACTAATGATGAGCTAACAGAAAGAGATATCAGAAAAACAATTCCATTCACAATTGCATCTAAAAGAATAACATATGTAGGAATAAACCTAACGAAGGAAGTGAAAGACCTGTACTTTGAAAACTACAAGACACTCCTAGGAGAAATTAAGGAAGACACTAACAAATGGAAATGCATCCCATGCTCTTGGCTAGGAAGAATAAATATTGTCAAAATGGCAATACTACCTAAAGCAATCTACAGATTCAACGCAATCCCTATCAAGCTACCAACAGCTTTCTTCAATGAACTGGAACAAATAATTCTAAAATTCATATGGAACCAGAAAAGACCCCGAATAGCCAAAGCAATCCTGAGAAGGAGGAATCAAACAGGGGGAATTACGCTCCCTGACTTCAAGTTCTACTACAAAGCCACAGTAATCAAGACAATTTGGTACTGGCACAAAAAAGAGACCCACAGACCAGTGGAACAGAATAGAAAATCCAAACATTAACCCAGACATTTACAGTCAATTAATATTTGATAAAGGATCCTTGGATATACAATGGGGAGATGACAGCCTCTTCAGCAGCTGGTGTTGGAAAAACTGGACAGCTACATGTAAAAGAATGAAACTGGACTACTGTCTAGCCCCATACAGAAAACTAAACTCAAGGTGGATCAAAGACCTGAATGTAAGTCATGAAACCATAAAACTCTTAGAAAAAAACATAGGCAAAAATCTCTTGGACATAAACATGAGCGACTTCATGAACATATGCCCCTGGACAAGGGAAACAAAAGCAAAAATGAACAAATGAGACTACATCAAGTTGAAAAGCTTCTGTACAGCAAAGGACACCATCAGTAGAACAAAAAGACATCCTACAATATGGGAAAATATATTCATAAATGATGTATCTGATAAGGGGTTGACATTCAAAATATACAAAGAACTCACGCACCTTAACAAACAAAAAGCAAATAATCCAATTAAGAAATGGGCAGAGGACATGAATAGACACTTCTCTAAAGAAGAAATTCAGATAGCCAACAGGCACATGAAAAAATGCTCCACATCGCTAATCATCGGAGAAATGCAGATTAAAACCACAATGAAATATCACCTCACCCCAGTGAGGATGGCCAACATCCAAAACACAAACAACAACAAATGTTGGCGAGGATGTGGAGAGAAGGGAACCCTCTTACACTGCTGGTGGGAATGCAAATTAGTTCAACCATTGTGGAAAGCAGTATGGAGGTTCCTCAAAAAACTCAAAATAGAAATACCATTTGACCCAGGAATCCCACTCCTAGGAATTTACCCCAAGAATGCAGCATCCCAGTTCCAGAAAGACAGATGCACCCCTATGTTTATTGCAACACTATTTACAATAGCCAAGATATGGAAGCAACCTAAGTCCCCATCAGTAGATGAATGGATTAAGAAGATGTGGTACATATACACAATGGAATATTACTCAGCCATAAGAAAAAAACAAATCCTACCATTTGCAACAACATGGATGGAGCTGGAGGGTATTGTGCTCAGTGAAATAAGCCAGGCTGAAAAAGACAAGTATCAAATGATCTCACTCATATGTGGAGTAGAAGAACAAAGAAAAAAAACTGAAGGAACAAAACAGCAGCAGACTCACAGAGCCCAAGAACGGACTAATAGTTACCAAAGGGAAAGGGACTGGGGAAGAAGGGTGGGAAGGGAGGGATAACAGGGTAAAAGGGGCATTACGTTTAGCAGACATGGCGTGGGGGGGCACGGGGAGGACTGTACAGCTCAGAGAAGACAAGTAGTGATTCTCATCTCACTACGCTGATGGACAGTGACTGTAATAGGGTTGGTGGGGGGGACCTGATGAAGGGGGTAGTTTAATCA
>JAQQAC010007890.1:42813114-42860687 GCA_029783875.1 Phataginus tricuspis | reverse complement strand
GCATCTCATGAAAAGGGTAAGATGCAAAGCCGTGACCAGCGGGATTCAAGCATTCCCCCCACCCCAGCTCACCTGGTGGAAGGAAAAGAATCAGTGGGGAGGGAGTGGAAGCACAGGACTTCTAAATAACCAGCCCTAGTAATCTGCACCAGGAGCACAGACACACATTGTATGGTGTACTGGATATTAAAGGAACGGAAAAGCAAAATCCGAGACTAAGACTGCCAACAGGTTCCCACAGTCAGCTGCCCTGGGACAAAAGAAAGGCAGGCGCTTTAAAAGTCTTAAAGAGACAAGGGTTTAACAGGTGGACAAAATCGTCCTGGCACACTCAGCCCAGCAGGCTGGGAACTTTAAGGAACTTCAGACACCCTAACCCCCTGGGTGGCAACACAGCACTGAAGCCCCTCACAGCTGTAAGCAGCCTGCCGTTCATTCTCCCCACCGCCGGCACTGCAGGTGAACCAGCAGATCCGCCATTGCTGCAGAGCAGCTGGTGAGCAGCCCTGCCCACAGCAACCACACAGAGGCTTCTCCCAGTGCACAGCTAGCTGGGCCAGACCCAGAGGCTCCCCGCTGCCTACAGTCGACTGACACAGACAGCAGAGACCGGTGCAGAGTCCGGAGGGCACAAAGGGGCTTTATTCTAGTGGCGAACATGCGCTGCTCGCCTGCAACCCCCACCAGTGCCCTAGGCCACCCCGAGGGCCGCCCCGCCCATGGCAGCTCAGGGGATCAACCCAGAGGCTGCCCCCTGTGCATGGCCGAGCAGCACAGGCAGAGGAAGCTGGTGCAGAGTCCAGATAGCACATAGGGGCTCTGTTCTCACAGCGAACACATGCTGATTGCCTGCAACCACTGTCAGTGTCCTAGGCCATCCTGAGGGCTGCACTGGCAGCGTGGGATCAACCCAGAGGCTGCTCCCTGTGTGCGGTTTCCTGGCACAGGCAGTGGAGACAGGCATGGAGTCCCGAAAGCACGAAGGGGCGCCGTTCTCGTGGGAGAACACACACCACTTGCCTGTGAACCCCGCCAGTGCCCTACGCCATCCCAAGGCCGCCCCACCCACAGCAGCTCAGGGGATTAACACAGAGGCTGCTCCTTGTGTGTGGTTGACCGGCACAGGCAGCAGAGATGGGCAAGGGGACCAGCAAGCAGGAAGGGACTTTGTTCTCCCAACTGACACATGCGCCACTCACTGGCAATCACTTCCACTGCCATGAAAAGGCAGAAGAACCTTATTCAGTCCAAAATCCTTCAAACACCAGAGAGAGGCCCTGGTGAGACAGAAATCACCAATCTTTCTGAAAAAGAATTCAAAATAAAAGTCATAAGCATGCTGATGGAGCTACAGAGAAATATGCAAGAGCTAAGGGATGAATTCCAGAGGGAGATAACAGAAATGAAACAAACAATGGAAGGATTTAAGAGCAGACTGGATGAGGTGGAAGACAGTTAATGGAATAGAAATCAGAAAACAGGAATACAGACAAGCTGAGGCAGAGAGAGATAAAAGGATCTCTAGGAATGAAAGAATATTAAAAGAACTGTGTGACCAATCCAAATGGAACAATAGTTGCATTATAGGGGTATCAGAAGAAGAAGGGACAGTAAAAGAGATAGAAAATGTCTTTGAAGAAATAATTGCTGAAAACTTCCCCAAGTTGGGGAAGGACACAGTCTCTCAGACCATGGAAGTCCACAGATATCCCAACACAAGGGGCCCAAGGAGGACAACACCAAGACATATAATAATTAAAATGGCAAAGATCAAAGACAAGGACAGAGTATTAAAAGCAGCCAGAGAGAGTCAAAAGATCACCTACAAAGGAAAACCCATTATGCTATCATCAGACGTCTCAGTAAAACATTACAGGCCAGAATAGAATGGCATGATATGTTCAGTGCAATGGAACAGAAGAGACTCGAACCAAGAATACTGTATCCAGCACGATTATCATTTAAATTTGAAGGAGATAAGCAAAAGTTGATGGAATTTACCTCCCACAAACCATTTCTACAGTGTATTTTAAAGGGACTGCTCTAGATGGAAGTGCTCCTAAGGCTAAACAGATGTCACCAGAGAAAATAAAACCACAGCAAAGAAAGAGACCAACCAAATACTAACTAAGGCAAAATATAATCAGCTATCTACAAAGCAGTCAAGGGAAACACAAAAGAGTACAGAAGAAGACACTTAACATATAAAGAATGAAGGAGGAAGAAAAAGAAGGGAGAGAAATAAAGGATCATCAGACTGTGTTTATAATAGCATAATCAGTGAGTTAAGTTAGATGGTTAGATAGTAAAAAAGCAATCCTTGAACTTTTGGTAACCACGAATGCAAAGCCTGCAATGGCTATAAGTACATATCTATTTATAATCACCCTAAATGTAAATGACTGAATGTACCAATCAAAAGACACAGAGTAAAAGAATGGATAAAAAACAAGACCCATCTATATGCTGCCTACAAGAGACTCACTTCAAACCCAAAGACATACACAGACTGAAAGTAAAGAAATGGAAAAGATATTTCATGCAACTAATAGGGAGAAAAAAGCAGGAGTTGAAGTACTTGTATCAGAAAAAATAGACTTCAAAATGAAGAAAGTCACAAGAGATAAAGAAGGATATTACATAATGATAAAGGGGTCAGTCCAACAAGAGGATATAACCGTTATAAATATCTATGCACCCAACACAGGAGCACCTACATATGTGAAACAAATACTAAAAGAATTAAAGGAGGAAATAGAAAGCAATGCATTCATTTTAGGAGACTTGAACACACCACTCACTCCAAAGGACAGATCAACCAGACAGAGAATAAGTAAGGAGACAGAGGCACTGAACAACACATTAGAACAGATGAACCTAACAGACATCTACAGAACCCCACACTCAAAAGCAGCAGGATACACATTCTTCTCAAGTGCACATGGAACATTTTTCAGAATAGACCACATACTAGGCCACAAAAAGAGCCTCAGTAACTTCAAAAAGACTGAAATTCTACCAACCAACTCCTCAGATCACAAAGGTATAAAACTAGAAATAAATTGTACAAAGAAAACAAAAAGGCTCACAAACACATGGGGGCTTAGCAACATGCTCCTAAATAATCAATGGATCTATGACCAAATAAAAACAGAGATCAAGCAATATATGGAGACAAGTGACAACAACAGCACAGAGCCCCAATTTCTGTGGGACACAGTGAAAGCAGTACTAAGAGGAAAGTATATAGAAATCCAGGCCTATTTAAAGAAGGAAGAACAATCCCTAATGAATAGTCTAAAGTCACAATTATTGAACGTGGAAAAAGAAGAAAAAATGAGGCCCAAAGTCACCAGAAGGAGGGACATAATAAAGATCAGAGAAGAAATAAATAAAATTGAGAAGAATAAAACAACAGAAAAAATCAATGAAACCAAGAGTTGGTTCTTTGAGAAAAAAACAAAATAGATAAACCCCTAGCCAGACTTATTAAGAGAAAAAGAGAATCTACACACATTAACAGAATCAGAAATGAGAAAGGAAAAATCACTACAGACACCACAGAAATACAAGGAATTATTAGAGAACACTATGAAAATCTATATGCTAACAAACTGCATAACCAAGAAGAAATGGACAACGTCCTAGAAAAATACAACCTCTAAGACTGACCAAGGAAGAAACAGAAAATCTAAACAGACCAATGACCAAAAACGAAATTGAATCAGTAATCAAAAAACTACCAAATAACAAAACCCCTGGACCAGATGGATTCACTGCTGAATTTTATGACATTTAGAGAAGACATAATACCCATTATCCTTAAGGTTTTCCAAAAAGTAGAAGAGGAGGGAATACTTCCAAACTCATTCTATGAAGCCAGCATCACTCTAGTACCAAAACCAGGCAAAGACATCACAAAAAAAGAAAACTACGTACTAATATCCCTGATAAACATACATGCAAAAATACTCAACAAAATATTAGCAAACCGAATTGAAAAATACATCAAGAGGAACATACACCATGATCAAGTGGGATTCATCCCAGGGATGCAAGGATGGTACAACATTCGAAAATCCATCAACATCATCCACCACATCAACAAAAAGAACAAAAACCACATGATCATCTCCATAAATGCTGAAAAAGCATTCGACAAAATTCAACATCCATTCATGATAAAAACTTTCAACAAAATGGGTATAGAGGGCAAGTACCTCGAAATCATAAAGGCCATATATGACAAACCCACAGCCAACATCATACTTAACAGCAAGAAGCTGAAAGCTTTTCCCCTAAGATCGGGAATAAGACAAGGATGCCCACACTCCCTGCTTTTATTCAACATAGTACTAGCCACAGCAATCAGACAACACAAAGAAATAAAAGGCATCCAGACTGGTAAGGAAGAAGTCAAACTGTCCCTCTTTGCAGACGACATGATATTGTACAAAACAAACCCTAAAGAATCCACTCCAAAACAACTAAAACTAATATCTGAATTCAGCAAAATTGCAGGATACAAAATTAATACACAGAAATCTGTTGTATTTGTATACACTAATGATGAACTAGCAGAAAGAGAAATCAGGAAAACAATTCCACTCACAATCGCATCAAAAAGAATAAAATACCTAGGAATAAACCTAACCAAGGAAGTGAGAGACTTATACTCTGAAAACTACAAGACACTCTTAAGAGAAATTAAAGAGGACACTAATAAATGGAAATTCATCCCATGCTCCTGGGCAGGAAGAATTAATATTGCCAAAATGGCCATCCTTCCTAAAGCAATCTATAGATTCAATGCAATCCCTATCAAAATACCAACAGCATTCTTCAATGAAATGGAACAAATAGTTCTAAAATTCATATGGAACCACAAAAGACCCCGAATAGCCAAAGCAATCCTGAGAAAGAAGAATAAAGCAGGGGAGATCTTGCCTCCCAACTTCAATCTCTACTATAAAGCCACAGTAATCAAGACAATTTGGTACTGGCACAAGAACAAACGCACAGACCAGTGGAACAGAATAGAGAGTCCATATATTAAACCAAACATATATGGTCAATTAATATACAATAAAGGAGCCATGGACATACAATGGGGAAATGACAGCCTCTTCTACAGCTGGTGTTGGCAAACTGGATAGCTACATGTAAGAAAATGAAACTGGATTATTGTCTAACTCCATATACAAAAGTAAACTCAAAATGGATCAAAGACCTGAATGTAAGTCATGAAACCATAAAACTCTTAGAAAAAAACATAGGCAAAAATCTCTTGGACAGAAACATGAGCGACTTCTTCATGAACATATCTCCCCAGGCAAGGGAAACAAAAGCAAAAATGAACAAGTGGGACTATATCAAACTAAAAAGCTTCTGTACAGCAAAGTACACCATCAGAAGACAAAAAGACATCCTACAGTGTGGGAGAATATATTCATAAATGACATATCCGATAAGGGGTATATATATAAAGAGATCATGCACCTCAACAAACAAAAAGCAAATAATCCAATTAAGAAATGGGCAGAGGATCTGAACAGACACTTCTCCAAAGAAATTCAGATGGCTAAAAGGCACGTGAAAAGATGCTCCACATCGCTAATCATCAGAGAAATGCAGATTAAAACCACAATGAGATATCACCTCACACCAGTGAGGATGGCCAACATCCAAAACACAAACAACAACAAATGTTGGCGAGGATGTGGAGAAAGGGGAACCCTCCTACACTGCTGGTGGGAATGTAAATTAGTTCAACCATTGTGGAAAGCAGTATAGAGGTTCCTCAAAAAACTCAAAATAGAAATACCATTTGACCCAGGAATTCCACTCCTAGGAATATACCCTAAGAATGTAGCAGCGCAGTTTCAAAAAGACATGTGTACCCCTATGTTTATCGCAGCAGTATTTACAATAGTCAAGAAATGGAAGCAACCTAAGTGTCCATCAGTATATGAATGGATAAAGAAGATGTGGTACATATACACAATGGAATATTATTCAGCCATAAGAAGAAAACAAAACAAATCCTACCATTTGCAACAACATGGATGGAGCTAGAAGTATTATGCTCAGTGAAATAAGCCAGGCAGAAAAAGACAAGTATCAAATGATTTCAGTCATATGTGGAGTATAAGAACAAAGAAAAAACTGAAGGAACAAAACAGCAGCAGACTCACAGAACCCAAGAATGGACTAACAGTTACCAAAGGGAAAGGGACTGGGGAGAATGGGTGTGAAGGGAGGGACAAGGGGGAAAAGGGGCATTATTATTAGCACACATAATGTGAGGAGGGGGTGACAGGGATGGCAGTATAACTCAGAGAAGACAGCAGTGATTCTATAGCATCTTACTTCGCTGATGGACAGTGACTGTAATGGAGTATGTGGTGGGGACTTGATAATGGGGGGAGTCTCGTAAGCATAATATTGATCATGTAATTGTACATTAATGATACCAAAAAAAAAATCTTTTCAGTAGAGGACAGTGTAGGCCTTTGTAGACCCTGGGAATCTTTATAAGTTTTGTATTGATGTTTTATCTGTGGAAAAATTAAAGGCTTATTTTCATTAATGCCTTTTTAAAAAGGTGAGATTTTAATATTAGTGTAATATTCCATGAATAAAACTATCTTGAGTGCAAAAAAAAAATATGTCACCACTGTCTGAGCCTTATCCCCAGAGATTCTGATTTAGTTGGTCTGAGGTGGGGCATAGGGATAGTTATTTATAAAAAAATCGTCCCAAGATTTAAATTTTCTCTATGCACACAATATGCAATAATCACTGATCACATTTGCCTTCCATTCTTTTGATATGTGAAAAATTGAGTCATTAATGTTGTCCTAGTTGCCTGATTCCAACACCACCACAAAAAATATTTGAAAAGACATTGAAAATCTATGCCAGAAAAAAAGGATAAAATTGTACCTCTTATTTAATGGTAAAAAAGGAACAGTTCTGGGAATCTTAGGATTTATAAGAAAAACTTTCCCCTTTTTGTGAAGACTTAAAGGAAGCAGCATGTCAGGACTGGAACTCACGGTCATCTATTCTGTTTCCCAATGCTGTGCAGACAATGCCTTCCATCTGAGGGCCACTGAGACAAAAGAATTCAGCTTGCCTGCGTTTGTGGCGTGGCAGCAGTACTTTAGATGTATAGCCCTGACAGGTTGCTTAGCCTCTCCAGATCTCAATTACCTTGTCTATAAAATGGGGATGATAACCAAACTCTTAGGCTGTTGTGAAAATTAAATAGGTTAATGAATGTAAAGTGCTTAGAACAGTGAATATTTGCTATTTTTATCTTTACAGTGATGAGAATGTATTATCAAGTCATTTCCAGTTCAATAAGGTCTAGATTGAGGCTTCTTGTGCATCTCCCAGAGGAGAAAAGCTTTAAAGGAGGTTGATTTCATGAGTTTTATAATTTAACTAGGTACTCATTTTAAAATCTGGAACTTGAATTAACAAACTGAGATAGTCTTCGATTATAGAGACTATGTAATATCTACAGAGTGGGAGAAAACAGTTGAATTTCCTATTTAAAAGATGCAGTTGGTGTTAAATGTGGTTCAAGACCCTGAACCACAGTTTACCAGTAAGCAGGCATTTTCAAGAGTTGATTTTGTGTAGTATGATTTGTTAGCTTTTCAATGAATACCCTGCAGACAGTCAGCTGTTCAAACATCTTTTCTGAGAGATGTCATCCATGCTGTATGTTTCTCAATCCTCATCACAGACTTTGGAATTGAAAGTACAAAGAACATTGAATGTGGATGTTGAGTACAATCAAATGGGATAAGCAGAACTCAAAATGAACTACCCAATTTCTTTCAAAAGTGACATGATTCACATAAGAATGTACTTTGATCCCTAGGAGGGATGGAATTTTTCTCTGCACCAAAAATATATCCTTTGGCAGGATGGGTCTATTGTTTCTGAGTCAGCAGTGTGGGTGTTCTATCCCCAAGAGCAGATGCCCTCCAACTGCTCAGCCTGGGTGTTCAGAGTGAAGAGAACAGGGCAACCTTGTGGACAGATGGTCTGGACACAGCCAGTCACTGCATCCCCTACCCTCTATTGCCCTCCAGAGTTGCATGCCACATGAAATATTTGCAGCAAAAAAGGCAGTATCAGATTTACCAGTTATGGCTCTGTGAGTGCTTCCAGAGTCAAGAGCAGTGGTTTAAGTGAGAACATTTGTCTTAGTAAATGAGGCTTTACATATGTATATATTACCTATTTCCTGAGAGTCAACTCAGAGACAATCTCAGCCCTCACAGCTCTAATTAATAAAGGGCCTTAAATTATATAGCACCTTAGAGATTGTCATAGCCAGCACCTTTGTAAGGGGAAGAGGAGCAGCAGGTAAGGACCAGGAAGCAATAGGATGCAGAAGCCGAAACACGCCACTCACACAGACACATCAGCTTGTCGGGTGTGTGATTAGATAATCGGTCTAGAGTCACACAGTCGGTGTGAATCTTTTCTTTGGAAAAATGACCTCAGCTTGGTTTCCTCTTCCGTAAAATGGTGATCAGAAAATTTACATTTTAAGTTATTGTAAAGACATCAGGTCTGTGAAGTATGGTGCCAGGCATAAAGCTAATGTGTATTATTGTTATCATTACCATCATCATCATCATCAAGGTCAAGAATAAAGACAAATGGCCTTACCTAAACAATGACAAGTTTTATGTTTTTATGCTCTGCTTTATTTTGCTAATGAAGTTGATCTTGCTAGAACCTAAAATCTCAAGTGATAAATTCTGGTGCAGTAATAAGATTATTATATTATAAAGCTGCAACTCATTTGTCCAAGATGGGCTCCCCTGTGAAGGGGTATGTAGCAAGGGTGAGTCATCTTCAATTCCCCCTGCTAACATTGTCTGAAGACAAAATCTGATTATAGCATGCAACTTTAGATCTTTTTTTTTTATTAAGGTATTATTGGTATACACTCTTATGAAGGTTTCACATGAGAAAACAATGTGGTTACTACATTCATCCATATTATTGTGTCCCCTCCAATACCCCATTGCAGTCACTGCCCATCAGTGTAGTAAGATGCCACAGAGTCACTATTTGTCTTCTCTGGGCTACACTGTCTTCCCCATGATTCCCCCGACACCATGTGCATCATGATACCCCACAATCCCCTTCTCCTTCCCTCCTCACCCGCCCTCCCAGACCCCTCCCCTTTGGTAACCGCTAGTCCCTTCTTGGAGTCTGTGAGTCTGTTGCTGTTTTGTTCCTTCAGTTTGACTTCGTTGTTATACTCCACAAATGAGGGAAATCATTTGGTATTTGTCTTTCTCCGCCTGGCTTATTTCACTGAACATAATATCCTCCAGCTCCATCCATGTTGTTGCAAATGGTAGGATTTGTTTCTTTCTTATGCTGAATACCTTTCTATTGTGTATATGTACCACCTCCTCTTTATCCATTAAACTACTGATGGACACTTAGGTTGCTTCCATATATTGGTTATTGTAAATAGTGCTGCAGTAAACATACAGGTGCGTATGTCTTTTTGAATCTGAGAAATTATATTCTTTGGGTAAATTCCCAGGAGTGGAATTCCCAGGTCAAATGGTATTTCTATTTTTAGTTTTTTTGAGGAACCTCCATATTGCTTTCCACAATGGTTGAAATAGCTTACACTCCCACCAGCAGTGTAGTTGGGTTCCCCTTTCTCCACATCCTTGCCAGCATTTGTTGTTCTTGTCTTTTTGATACTGACCATCCTAACTGGTGCGAGGCGATATCTCATTGTGGTTTTTATTTGCATTTCCCTGATAATTAGTGATGTGGAGCATCTTTTCATGTGTCTGTTGGCCATCTGAATTTCTTCTTTGGAGAATTGTCTGTTCATATCCTCCGCACATTTTTTAATCGGGTTATTTGCTTTTTGGTTGTTGAGGCATGTGAGTTCTTTATATATTTTGGATGTTAATCCCTTGTCGGATATGTCATTTACAAATATATTCTCCCATACTGTAGGATGCCTTTTTGTTTTGTTGATGGTGTCCTTTGCTGTACAGAAGCTTTTTAGTTTGATGTAGTCCTATGTGTTCTTTTTTGCTTTTGTTTCCCTTGCTCAAGGAGATGCATTCAGAAAAAAGTTGCTAATGTTTATATTCAGGAGATTTTTGCCTATGTTGTCCTCTAAGAGCTTTATGGTTTCATGACTTACATTAAGGTCTTTGATCCACTTCAAGTTTACTTTTGTGTATGGGATAGACAGTAATCCAGTTTCCCATTTCAAGTTTACTTTTGTGTATGGGGATAGACAATAATCCAGTTTCATTCTCTTGCATGTAGCTGTCCAGTTTTGCCAACACCAGTTGTTGAAGAGGCTGTCATTTCTCCATTGTATGTCCATGGCTCCTTTATCGCATATTAATTGACCATATATGGCTGGGTTTATATCTGGGCTCTCTAGTCTGTTCCATTGGTCTGTGGGTCTGTTCTTGTGCCGTTACCAAATTGTCTTGATTATTGTGGCTTTGTAGTAGATCTTGAAGTCAGGGAGCATAATCCCCCCAGGTTTATTCTTCCTTCTCAGGATTGCTTTGGCCATTCGGGGTCTTTTGTGGTTCCATATGAATTTTAGAACTATTTGCTCTTGTTCATTGAAGAATGCTGTTGGTATTTTGATAGGGATTGCATTGAATCTGTAGACTGCTTTAGGCAGCATGGCTATTTTGACAAATTAATTCTTCCTATCCATGAGCACAGGCTGTGTTTCCGTTTATTGTTACCTTCTTTAATTTCTCTCATGAGTGTCTTGTAGTTTTCAGACTATAGGTCTTTCACTTCTTAGGTTAGGTTTATTCCTAGGTATTTTATTCTTTTTGATGCGATTGTGAATGGAATTATTTTCCTGATTCCTCTTTCTGCTAGTTCATCATTAGTGTATAGGAATGCAACAGATTTCTGTATATTAATTTTGTATCCTGAAACTTTGCTGAAATCTGATATTAGATCTAGTTGTTTTGGAGTGGGTTCTTTAGGGTATTTTATGTACAATATCATGTCATCTGCAAACAGTGACAGTTTAACTTTCTTTTTACCAATCTGGATGCCTTTTATTTCTTTGTGTTGTCTGATTGCTGTGGCTAGGACCTCCAGTACTATGTTGAATAAAAGTGGAGAGAGTGGGCATCCTTGTCTTGTTCCCGATCTTAAAGGAAAGGCTTTCAGCTTCTTGCTGTTAAGTATGATGTTGGCTGTGGGTTTGTCATATATGGCCTTTATGATGTTGAGGTACTTGCCATCTATACCCATTTTGTTGAGAGTTTTTATCATGAATGGATGTTGAATTTTTTCGAATGCTTTTTCAGCATCTATGGAGATGATCATGTGGTTTTTGTCCTTTTTGTTGATGTTGTGGGTGATGTTGATGGATTTTCTAATAGTGTACCATCCTTGCATCCCTGGAATAGATCCTTCTTGATCATGATGGATGATCTTTTTGATGTATTTTTGAACTTGGTTTGCTAATATTTTGTTGAGTATTTTTGCATCTATGTTCATCAGGAATATTGGTCTGTAATTTTCTTTTTTTGTGGTGTCTTTGCCTAGTTTTGGTATTAGGGTGATGCTGGCCTTATTGAATGAATTTGGAAGTATTCCCTCCTCTTCTACTTTTTGGAAAACTTTAAGGAGAATGAGTATTAGGTCTTCACTAAATGTTTGATAAAATTCAGTGGTGAAGCCATCTGGTCCAGAGGTTCTGTTTTTAGGTAGTTTTTTGATTACCAATTCAATTTCATTGCTAGTAATTGGTCTGTTCAGATTTTCTCTTTCTTTCTGGGTCAGCCTCGGAAGGTTGTTCTTTTCTAGAAAGTTGTTCCCTTTTTCTAGGTTATCCAGTTTGTTAGCATATAATTTTTCATAGTATTCTCTAATAATTCTTTATATTTCTGTGGTGTCCATAGTGATTTTTCCTTTCTCATTTTTGATCCTGTTTATGTGTATCAAGTCTCTTTTTTTCTTGGTAAGTCTGGCTAGGGTTTTATCTATTTTGTTTATTTTCTTGAAGAACCACCTCCTGCTTTCATCGATTCTTTCTATTGTTTTATTCTTCTCAATTTTATTTATTTCTGCTCTAATCTTTATTATGTCCCTCCTTCCTCTGACTTTGGGCCTTATTTGTTCTTCTGTTTCTGGTTTCTTTAACTGCAAGTTCAGACTGTTCATATGGGAATGTTCTTCTTTCCTGAGGTAGGCCTGTATTGCAGTATACTTCCCTCTTAGCACGGCCTTCGCTGCGTCCCACAGAGTTTGCGGTGTTGAATTATTGTTCACTTGGATCTTTTCTCCCCGCCCCCACAAAAAAAGGAGCAATTGGGGGCCAAACAGGCAAGTTTCTTTTTCTCTTTATGAAGTTTCCTTTGATTGCTGTTTTTGGATGTTTGGGAGAACTGATGTAAGGATAAGAAAGTAAGAGTGGAGCTCAAAATGCAAGGTGTTGCCTTTTGAATGTAACTGCAAGCTTTTGGTTTAACTAGCTTAGTTTCACCTCCTTCGGTAAGTTCCCACTTATGACATTTCTTTTATTACTCATTCTTAGGGGAATCTGCCCTCTGAGCAACTGCTATATTTTTTGTAATTCCATCTTTCTAATAGCAGTAACTTAAATGATAACCAACTATGTATGCCTTTTTGCCTGGTGCAACGAAGCTCAGAACAAAACTTGTTGCTCAATTGTAGCATGAATGTTAGTTTTTTTTCCCTGATATATCATGGATATACAATCTTATATTGGTTTCAAGTATACAACACAGCGGTTCAACAGTTACCCATATTATTAAATCTTCACCCCAGCTAGTGCAGTTACTACTATATGTCAACATAGGAAGATGCTATGCAATCATTGGCTATAATATCCAAGCTGTACTACCATCCTTGTGACCAATTTATATTATGATTGAGATTTTTGTGCTCTTTGTTTCCTTAGGCTCCCTACCCACCCATCCAGACCCCTGCTGCATGGTGACATCTTAGTGTCTTATGAGTCTACTGCAAACATTTAATTTTTTAAAGTTAGAATATTTACTTTTCCCAGCTCTGCCTTTTGATATTTATTCTTTTTAAATTGTACATGACTGTACACATTTTTGAAGTCATGTACTACAGTTTTTTTAATAAATTTTTGCCAAGTCTTATTCTTTTCTCAACTACCATAAATGAGTTCAAAGAGGCCTCAGCAGCTATCTATTCCTTACCAGAAGTCAGGAAGATATGTCCATCCATGTACACTCACTGACCCTTAATTTGTTCCAGCTGCTTGCTTTAGTTTAGCTTTTGGAAGCCACTGGATCACAGAGGTTCAGGGACAATGTGGAAACTAGCAATCTTTAGTATAAATTCCCCATACATCTTGATAAAGGAGATAATCATCATTCCCACTGAATTATTCCTATAAAAGAAATTATACTCAGGCTAACACAGGGCCTATGAAGATAATTTGTTTTGTACTGATTTGAAATATGAGCATTTCTGGAAAAGATCAAACAGGAGTTAAGTCAGTGAATCAAAGCTATTGTTCTGGAAATTATATTCAAATCTAGTCAGTCCAAATCTGAGAACTATTTGTGATGCAAATCAAAAGAAAAAAAATACTTCTGTTTATCAAACCAATGCAGTTTTGCACACCACACACAGTGGTTACCACTTAAAATCTTTTCTAACAGAGATATAGAAGGTCTGACACCATTCGTTTTTCTTCAACTGCAGGTAATTATTCTGTGTAGTTCTTTTGTGCATATAAATTAAAACTGCATGCATTAACAATGATCTTGTTTTCCAACATTCAGCAATTAAGACTAAACTGATCAAGGGATACTTTACATGTGGATATGGATTAGACAATAGTCCTTATAAAAGAGAGGGAATGATTCCTTTTTTCTCTCAGGTTTGCTTGTTCTCCATTTCCCTCACCTTTTGGGGGCTCCCTCAGATCTCCGTGGCATTGTGAGGGTCAGCCACTTGCACTGAGCAAGGAGAGGGCTTGCCCCTAACAGGGCGTCATTTATCAGGACACACTGCTTACTGAGAGGAAGAGTGTCTGTTTCAGTTCCCCACGAGAGCGCACCTCTGCAGACACACTGCTTACTTAGCTGGAATAATGAACCTTTTGGCTGCAAAATGTGAAAGAGTATTGTGATTACAATGTAATCCCAAAGAGTCTTATTAAAGCCTTGATATCGGCTGAGAACCTCTTCCAGAAAGCTGTACGGACAGTCTAAGTACTGAGTTGTTAAACCAAATGATCTGCCGACAGCAACCCAGCTCAGTCACACGAGATACTCCGGCCTACTGGGCATGCTGCTGACGGGCAGTCGCCGCGGGGGCTCTGTATTCGGGGTCTTTGTGTCTTTACATCCACAACCACAGCCCAGACTCTGATGCCAGGTGGCCCAGTTTAAAACTGTGTTCTGTTGGTACTAATTTTGCTGGGCCTCAATTCTCTCATCTATAAATTGGAGAGGATAATAGTTCAGTTAACTCTTGAACAATGTAGGGATTAGGGTCATTGGCCCCCTAAATTGAAAATCCACATACAACTTTTGACTCTCCCAAAATTTAACTACTAACAGCCAATGTTGACTGGAAGCCTTAGTAACACCAGAGACTGCCAATTAACCCATATTTTGCATGTTATAGGTATTATATACTGTATTCTTAAATTACAGTAAGCTAGAGATAAGAAAATGTTTTTTCAAGTTGTGGCAAATCTCCAAATTTTTTTCCAATATCTTCACTGAATAAAATCCATGCACAAGTGGACCTGCACAGTTCAAACCCATGTTTAAGGGTCTGCTGTAATTACATCAGGTTGTTGTGATGACACGATGAATTAATGCATGTGCCTGGTAACAGGGAATGCTATTAAATGATAGCTATTACTATTATTATTATTATTACATAAAAAGTTTTTATTTACATTGGGTGTTTCCCTACATTAAATGGGGCTTTATGTCAACATGCAATATGAGATACGGGTGCACACATCTGTAATTTAGAATTTGCATTTATTTTAAAAAATTGTAATGACTTCAGACACCTCTGTGCCCAGGAAGACCTTGCCTCTGTACCCACATTGACGATCACATGGTTTACTTACAGGGTGCTAATGGAGGAAAGGTCCTTTTTGCCATATGCATAATCTATGTGCAAGATCTAACTGGGTCTATTTTCCCCCAATTATATTGCAAAGGAGTGAGACTAGCTCCTTAACACACTGCTCAATATGGTGGTGCTCATTACCTCTAGCTTGATTACCCTATATTCACATACATGAGAACATCTTGAGTTCATGTAGCCCTTAGCCTCTTTTTGCTCTTGGCTATCTTCTTCCACCAGTGGGGAAAGAGCCATTTTGCAACAATCAGAGAACCCAAAAAAATTACATCTGGAAAATATCTTAATGTGAAAAAAGAAACACACATTGAGGATCTAAAGAAAAAAATATACCCCTTGAAAAAGAAACACCACATGTCATGTCATTTCTATCTTGTTTTAGGCTAAAGACCATTATGACAAAATTCAAAGGGCAAACTTTTTTGGAGATGTCATGGGAGCCTGAAAAGTGAGCAGTTCCTGACCTTTCTTATGTCATCCAGGGGCAGGTTTCCACTTGGAAAATACAGTACTAAACTGAGAGCATTACTCAGGTAATAAGAGAACATAGTCAGACTTCAGGGTCCCAGGGAGTTTGGTTTCAAATAGGCCATATTTTGGTACCTGAAGGCGGTAAGCAGGGAGAACAAATCATCCCTCCCTGTCTCCTGTTTAACACTGTATTTGTTACAAAGGCTAGTTGTGTGGCTATTCTGGGGTGGACAGATCCCAGAAAAGGAGTGAGAACACCTCTGCCCCAACCCAGCCTCTTAGAGATGCTAGCACTCTGATCTTGGACAAGCCACTTAATCCTTTTTTTTTTGTTTCCTAATTTGTGAAACCGGGGACATCTGCTTAGTCCTGCCTAAGTCACAGGGTTCTTTGGTTTAGATAGGATCGTCACTGTGACGACAGGTGTTGAAAACTGCAAAAATCCACAGAAATACAAGGCACTATCCCTTGGACTAATGAATTATTATGGACTGTTATCAAGAAGATCTTGAACTTCAGAGCTGTAAACTTGAGGTATCAGAAAGGAGCATGTGCAGAAAAGAAGGGGTACAGAAAGAAAAAAAGGGCAGTCAGCCTGCCGGGGATAAGGGGTTGCCGGTGTGGATGGCTGCACTTCAGGGGCCAGATCATGGCATGTTAGCCCAGCTATGGTATCATCAATTTTTCTCTACCTCCTAAGTAGGTCCCCAGATGAAGAACACTTTCCAAAGTAAAGGTTTGCAGCACTCTACCTGCTACACTGAGACAGCCCTACTTTTAAGAGAAGTTACTTGGATTCTTGCTTATTCACTTATTGGATTAGCCAGTTTGAAACTCCTCAATGCTAATTCCACTTTCTTAAATCCTCCCTCAATAAACAAACCAAAATGTGTGCATCTACTTCTGATAAACATTTTAAGATGAGTTTCTTAGGTCAATATTCCACAGGAGCCAACAGGCACATGAAAAAATGCTCCACATCGCTAATCATCAAAGAAATGCAGATTAAAACCACAATGAGATATCACCTCACACCAGTGAGGATGGCCAACATCCAAAACACAAACAACAACAAATGTTGGCGAGGATGTGGAGAGAGGGGAACCCTCCTACACTGCTGGTGGGAATGCAAATTGGTTCAACCATTGTGGAAAGCAGTATGGAGGTTCCTCAAAAAAACTCAAAATAGAAATACCATTTGACCCAGGAATCCCACTCCTAGGAATTTACCCCCAAGAATGCAGCAGCCCAGTTTCAAAAAGACAGATGCACCCCTATGTTTATTGCAGCACTATTTACAATAGCCAAGAAATGGAAGCAACCTAAGTGCCCATCAGTAGATGAATGGATAAAGAAGATGTGGTACATATACACAATGGAATATTACTCAGCCATAAGAAAAAAACAAATCCTACCATTTGCAACAACATGGATGGAGCTGGAGGGTATAATGCTCAGTGAAATAAGCCAGGCAGAAAAAGACAAGTACCAGATGATTTCATTCATATGTGGAGTATAAGAACAAAGAAAAAAACTGAAGGAACAAAACAGCAGCAGACTCACAGAACCCAAGAACGGACTAATAGTTACCAAAGGGAAAGGGACTGGGGAAGAAGGGCGGGAAGGGAGGGATAAGAGGGTAAAAGGGGCATTACAATTAGCAGACATAGGGTGAGGGGGCACGGGGGGGACTGTACAGCTCAGAGAAGACAAGTAGTGATTCTCATCTCACTACACTGATGGACAGTGACTGTAATAGCCACTAGCCAGAGGACCTGATGAAGGGGGTAGTTTAATCATCACAATATTGCTCATGTAATTGTAGGTTAATGATACTAAAATAAAATAAATTGTAAAAAAATAAAAAATATTCCACAGGAGAAGGTGGACTTTGGATTTGATTATTTGACTACTGACAGCTGTCATGTTATTCACCTCATAGTGAAGACATTTGATGGGAATAACCGAAGACTGTGGTTTTAACTGACCTCTTTTGTGCATCTGACTGTATGGACCAATCCAGTTATTTATTGCCACATGACAAATCATCCCCAAATGAAGTGGCCGAAAACAGCAACAGTGAGTTAGGAACTGGAAAGGACTCTGCTGGCCAGTTCTGGTTCTGGATCTGTTGTGCAGGCAGATGGTGGCCAGGCATGGAGCAGTCGGGACACTGGAGCTGGGGCTGGCCAGCCATCTTTCTCTCTTTACTTAGAGTCTCAGGCGTCTCCAAACTGGCTGGCTAGTTCGGGCTTTCTCAGAGCGTGGCAGCCGCACGAAAGACAGCTTCTGCGGCAGCTGCTGGCTTCAAGAGCTAATATTCCAGCCAATAAGGTAGAAGCTGAATTATCGTTTATGGTCTAGCTTTGGAAGTCACATTCTCTATTAGTTGAGAAAGTCACAATTTTGAGGGGAACATAGACCTCATTTCTCAATGGAAAGAGTATCAGAATCACTTTATAGGAAGGACATGTGGGCTGGGAGGTATTGTTCAGGACGTATTTGGAAAATATAATCTGCCTTGTAGATTGACTGTATATAGAAAGTCAGTATTTACCCCTGATCCTGATACTAATGTACAATCTCTCCTTAATACCACTCTGCTAATGCTATCTAACAGGCCAAATAGTAACTTCCAGAGTAACTTCTGATGCCTTCTCCTCCCCACCCCCTTGTGACTTAATGACTTGATAACAGTTGTTAAACTTCCTAAAAAATCTCAGGCATCCACTTGTCTTTTGCCATGTGCCTCAGCCCCTCAGAGGAAGACAGTCAGGCGTGCTGCGCATCACACCTGGGGCTCCCCAGCCGCCTCATGATGTCCCATGGCAGCTGCACTAGATTTACATGACTGGACTCGCCATCATTCCAGCCTCCTCCCAGGGTGCCTTCCTGTACTGAAGCTGGGAAGCTGGAAGCGACATTTCCCAGAATCCTCTGCAGTTAGGCTTCCTCACGTGATCAGGGCATGTCTACCAGGAGCACTTGCACAAGATTTGAAGGCAGTGGTGATGGGAAGGCTGAGTGTGCTAGTTTGCTATGGTTGCGGTAGCAAATTACTACAAATTTAGTAGCTTAAGATGACACACATTTATTATTTTACATTGGAGGTCAGAAGTCTGAAGTGAGTCTCATGGGCTAAAATCAAGATGCCAGCAGTGCTGTGCTCCCTTCTGGAGGCTCTAGGGAGAAACCATTTCCTTGCGTTTTCTAGCTTCTAGGGGCCCCCACATTCCTTCTCTGAGGCCCCTTGCTTCATCTTCAAAGCCAGCACCGTTGTCCCTCTCTGCCCTTCTTCCGTAGTCCCATGATCACAGCAGGGAAAGCTCTCTGCTCTGAGGGACCTATGTAATTGGGCTGGGCCCACCTGGTGAATTCAAGATCATCTTAAGGTGCTGACTTGATCCCTTCTGCAAGGCACTTCTGCCGTGAGACAACACCCACAGGGCTGGGCCCTGCGCCTGGACAGCTCTGTGGGGGAGGCCCTCTATTTTGCCCACTATGCTGCTCTTCTGCCTCTTCTATTGTCACTGCTGGCAACAGCTTTCGTGGACTCTCTGGTTTTTCTGCATTGGCTTCTCACTAGCTATTTCTCCCACCAGCTATTTCTTCTACTATCTGTTTCTCCCACTAGCTGTTTCTCTTACTAGCTATTGCTTGACTATGGTAGTGGCAGCTTCATTCTGGAGTCCATGGCTTAAATCATCAAGAAGCTTCTTAATTATTGATCAAGCAGTGGCTCCATTAGAGGCCTAGGTTTACAACATGACTTTCAGAGTTGTTCTGGGAAGCTCAGCCTAGACTATGTTTCTCCTTGGCCTTCCTGACTCAACGATTCAGTCAGTCATTCTAGTTAAATCCTTTTTACTTGGTGCATTGTGTTCTTGCAGCTGAACCCTGATGTGTGCTCTCAGTGCTCTGTCTCTGTGTGTGTCCATTTCTCTCTTTTCTAAGCTGTACTTATTTCTGAGAATAAAGCATCACTGAGACAACACTAAACTAATTAGGACTTGGGAAGATACAGATCATTTCAAAGTGGCTAAAATGCTACCAATAACCTTCTAAATGAAAAATATGACATTGCCACTCAAGGATTACCAACTGGTAGTTATCCTGGAGTCTTCATTAAGGGTAGTTAACCCTGAACCTCCACATATTAGCAGGGCACCTAGTGTGAGTGATATTAATCAGAAGGTAGACTATCGCAGTTAAGACCAAGGCCATACCACTCTAGGCCTTTGTATGTAGCAAAGAGTGGGGAAATCAAATGCTGTCCTGAGAATAGCCTCTTGGAATAACACTAGCTTCAGGCAACTGTCACTGGAATTTATTTCTCTATTAAGAAGAGGCCAAAAGTGTGAGCTCTTTGTATACATGTGCATTGCTTTTGCATTTGTAAGGTACCCTTTCCCCTTCCTGCCCTTGTTTCCCTTCCAAAAGTCCTCCTAAAGGACAAGGACAGAACGAGACAAGCTCAGAGAGAATGGAGTCATTGCTCCTTCAGTTACTTTCTGAACACTTTGCTTGACAAGGAAGGGACCACTTCCAGGGCTACAGGTGAAAGCTAACAGCATTAAACCAGAAAGATAAATGGCATATACAAGACAGAGTTATAAGACATTGTTTTTGGACACAGTCATTGCTGGCTTTGTTTCAGCACAATTATTAATAGCCTCATTTCATAACTGTTCCTGGCCAGGCGCGCCTCCTCACTGTCCTAGTGAACCCACTTCAGTCGTGACCTTAAATCTAGGTCACAGGCGACTAATTAATATTTGATGTCTACATCTGCTAGGCAGCATAAAAGCCCTGAGGATGCAGGAACACACGTGTGTCCTCAGGGAGCTCACACACTTCCTAGTCTTCTTGTCTGGTAAGACTCCCCTTTTCCCTTCCATTTATTTGTAAGCTTACAATAGGCACAGGAATGAAATTGTCACTGACTTCTGCGATCATAGCCTTCTTCTCTTTCCTCTGATCTCTCACAGCCCTTAATTCCACGTAACTCATTGTCCGAATCAGACCATTTCTGAGTGAAAGAGGGTGCTTATTAATAATCATGCTACAACGGCATATGTACAGGCAAACCAAGCCATATGTGGGAAGCACACTGTCCCGTATGACTGGGTTCTTCCTACTTCCCTTTACTCCCTAGAAGATAGAATCAGTATCTTATGCTTTTATATTGAATGAAAAATCTAACTTTGTCCAGATCCTGGAACAGCTGCTCAGTAATTCAGCACTCCCCTGAGTTACATGACACTGTAGACTTGGACTTCAAATCCACATCAGAAATAAAAATGCCTGTTAATCACTATTATATTTAAGGATGCTAAACGGTATGAAAGCACATTCCCTTTGTCTAAGACTCCTCCCCAGCGTGGTCTGGCAGAGACATCGTTTTGATCTCATGAACACTACACAGAAAACTGCACCTCATTTGCTTTCACTGTTGAAAAAAATCTAATTTCCTTTTTAATTAGTGTAATGAATGTGTGAAAACATTCATCTCCACACAAGACCCATCCATGTCATGTAAACAATGCACAATAAAACAAATTGGAGCCGTTCCTTTTCCTGATGGTGTTCAGGGTTTCCCCTGAGGAAGGGCAACTCCATATTGGACCACATATAAAACAATCTTTTCTAGACAGTCAGCTACTCTCTGAGAAAAACATCGATTATTTTTAGGGAACATTTCCAACTAAAGTGGAATGAGTGTACTATCTCCAAAACAACATTGGGCCTTAACCTAGGGAGGAATTTGGTGGCCTCAGAGAGGAGATACAAAATGGGAAGAGGATGTGTGGGGGTTTCCATATGAATCCATTCAAGACACAAGTGTTGAGTGATTTTGTTCAGTTGAATCAACTTTAAGGTTTCTCTGTGCACAATGGTGAGGTTTTCATTTTCAGGGGGAAAATGATGTTTTGAGAAACTGCTTATAAGGATATAATTTAGAAAGTGGAGAGAAATGAAGCCAAAAGAGGGTTTCTTCCAGATGAAAAGGCACTCATAACTGTCTTCCTTTTCTGAACAGATCTTTCTAATAATCACATTGTGGGGTGTTCACACGACAACCGCTTTATGACACCATTCTGCATCTAGTTTGCCTTTGGGGATCCAGTCATGTGCCGCTCACCTATCTGTACCTCCTTTCCCCACTCCCAGCCCCAGTTCCCTTTCTTCATTGTCTGTTTTCAGCTGGTATTCTTTTCTGGTTGAATGGTCACAAACACAAGCTGTCTCTCTCTTCCAGCTCATGGAGTTCAGCTTGGAAGATGGAAATAACCTTGGTAAAGAAGCTGTTCACAAGCATGAGGCACTGCTTGTGGCCGGCAGTGCAGAGGAAGCCCAAGTGGAAAGTCAGATTTGCCATCGCCCCGAGGAGCACCCAGTGTGTAAATAAAATTGACTTTCACCTCTACCACCACTTCCTCCTCCCAAGTAAAGCAAGACACTAGTTTTAGACTTTTGACTTCTTTTCATTTTGAAAATGACACAGCTTTTTATCCCCCCACCCCCCCAACCCACTGAAGGCAATGAACAGTAAAACACTGGTTTGCAAACTCTTCAACCCCAGGGACTCTTGTTTTACCATTTAGCGTGACGTGCAGGCTGCACTGCTTACTCTCCACAGTGGCCTTTGTCTGTGTTTCTGTTTCTGGATGCAGGGAAGTGAGCCAATAATCCGAATTAAGCCAAAATATGAAAGAGAAGTGATTTGGTTACATTTAGAAGTGGGCATGTGGCTGGTGTCACAGCTGGGCTGTGGGGTGTTACCACAGGAGGGATGTTTCTATTTGGTGACCCCAGATGTAGGGTAAGGACATGGGGCAGTCATGGACAGGCGTCCAAGTCAATGGACTTCAAAACTAAAGAGTGGAATTTTTGTGTGACTTTAGCTACCAACATCTACAGATATATATGCATATCTAGCTCCTTCCCAGACCCCTTGCCTTCTCCAGGTCACCCTGTTCTGTTGGAAATAATTTACTTTGCAGTCAACAAAAGGAAGGGCAGCTGTTTCTGGAATTTGTGTTTGGGTACTCAGAATTCTGTGCAAGCCCCTGGTGTGTGCTTTTGGGTTTTCCTTGCTCTAACTTGATATTTCTTTATATTTATACTGAAGATAAAATATTCAAAGCAAAATCTCCCATTGAGGATTCAGTGGAAGAGAGTAGTGACACCAACTGGGGTCTTTTGGAAAAACAACATACTCAGTATGCTTTTACTAAACAGATTCTCCAATATTCAGGTTTTCAGATGTTTGGATGCCACAGATTTTTGGAAAGACAAATGCATTACCTTCCTGGGAACAGCCATGATTTGGCAGTGTCTCAACTGATGGGGGAGCTGGGCCCAGGAGGTTGACCTTGAGGGCTTGGCTGGGAGGAAGTAGTAAAGAGAGGAGGAGGCCCTTTCCTCTAGCCTACCCAGAGGACACACACCCCTGCAGTTCGTTCCTGCAAGAGAAGGACAGTTACAAGCTGCTTCCTAATTAACCACTGGAGAATAGCCCCAGGCTGCTGCTTCTTGGAGTCACGACTGACATCCCTGCTTGTGACGGCACTCAAACACAGTTTGATGGACATACAACGGGTATCGGTGGGCAAACTCAGAGGCTGATCCAAAAAGGCTGGAGGAGCAAGAGGAAGACGGGAAATAAGCGAGCAAAAACACTAGGTTGAGGGTGGAAAGAAGAGGAACATTCTTAGAGCCAGATGTACATGATAGAAAACAAACAGTAAGAAATGATTGTGTCAGACAACAAAGGGGCAAATGCTCACCCAAGATGCCCAGCCCAGCCGTACAGAGAAGACCAAGTACAATTTCTTTGGGAATGAGGCCATGATGAGTCCCAGCCCCATAACTTGAAGGTGTGAACATGAGCATGTAAGATGGAGGGAGCAGAGAGGAAAGACAGCCCCAACATATTTTCTAAGACTATCATGATTGTTTCCCCCTGATTGAAAGCTTAAACATTTCCTCAGTCACTCAAGCCACCCTAGGTGTCCTCAGGATAAGAACCTTTGATGCTACAAATCTCCCCGGGGCAGCCCCTCACCTCCGCCCCAGCAGCCTGGCTGTCCCGGCTTTCCACTTGCTGTTTTGATCCTCAGGGAGCTGTCACTTCACACCAGGGACACGCACAGCGCTTCTGCCACCGTGACAGTCTGGATGGCTTCCCCATGCCCAGTCTCAAACAGCACCTACTCACTTCTAAAACGAGGTTCTCTATCTGATCCCCACTACCCTGGGGGAGGGGGACAGGAGGTGTCAGAGTCTTGTGGTAGCAGAAGAGCAGATGCTTCCGTCTTCAAACCCTCCCAAGCTACAGAAACTTGCAGGGTGCCCTGTCCTCAGGTGCATCACCCCTCCTCCCATCTCTCCAGGCACAGATCGGCGTCAATGCCACACATTTCTCTTTCTTGCCCCTCCTCCTAATTCTCTTCCCCTCATCACACACGGCCAGTTGGGAATTCAGACAGCCGGGGAGAGGTTGCTTCATAGCGAAGCTCAATCCGGGCAGCCTGCGGGCAAATTGAGACCCTTGAGACCTCGATCCCAGCCCTGAGATGGACTCCCTCGGGCGATGCGAGGGCCAGAAGTCGTTCAATAGCAGCGGGTCACTCAGGACCCCCATCCAAGGACACTTGCAACCCCCCTACCCCCAACCCAGGGCACCTATCCTCGGGCCTGGCGCGTCCCCGCCCTAGAAAAGCCCCAGCTCTGGATACTGCCGCAGGCTCCTTACCATCCTCACCGCCAGTCCTTTCACTCTCCCGGGCGTCCCTCAGTTCTGCCTGCAACAGCGCGTGAGCCCTTCCCTGAGCAACTTCGCGTCTCCAGCCTGTGGGCATCGGATGCCCGAACCAGGCGGAGGAAGCCGAGGACGCCCCAATCCCAGCGGCTCCCTAACGTGCAACGCGCTTTCAAGCCGAGGACACCCCTCGACACACAGACATCACCCGGGTTATAAACAAACCAGAAGCAAAAAGAACAAATAAAAAGGCGCACGTACCTAAAGATGAAGTCTCCTTGTCATGGCAGGGGACACGGGGCTCTGGGCATATTACAGCCTCTGAGCCGATGCAATGGCCGGGCTGCCCGCACCTCGGCTCCGCAGGCAGCCTGAGCTCGCCCACTGGGGTAAAGGCCCAGAGGCCCAGGCAGCAGTCGGGTGCCCGCGCCCAGTGCCCAGCTCCTGGCCCTTCCCCGTCCGCTGGCAGCAGCTGCGGCGCGGGGCGAAGTTGCGCGGCTGGCGGGCGCGAGGGCGGCGGGCGGCGGGCGGCGGGCGTGGAGTGAGCGCCGCGGAACGGGCGTGGGCCGGGAGCCCGCGGCGGGGGAGGCACGGCCGCGGGGCGGGCAGCGTCACGGGCGCGGGGAGGAGGGCGGGGAGACGGCTGCTTGACAGTTACTTCAGCCCAGCCCTGGGGCTGCGCTGCCGCGTGTGCCTCCCGCCGGGCGGAGCAGCTGCGGAGTCGCCCAGGGAATTCGCGCTTGGGAGCGAGCCGGGTGGGTAGAGTGCACTGGAGGGAGAGGGCAGGGAGAACTAGCCCGGGCAAGGAGAGGCCCTTTCCGCTGACCTTTTGGGATTTGGAGGAGATACTGACACCAATAGGAGGCGGGGGTGGGGAGCAGAGGCGCCCGTGAGGGTGAAGGGACGAATCGTGCTGGAAAGCCCCCTTGGGCAGAGCTGCTTTGTGTGGGCACTCCCTTACGGCTGTTCGGACAGAGATCTCATAATCATGGGGAAAAACAGAGTGGCTTTTTATTTTGTTTTGGTGGATTTGAACTATACATAAAGCTTTCCTTTAGGAAAAGTGTGGGTCTGTCTGGCAAAACATTCCATAAAATATCTTTTGGTGTGGATACTATGAGACTGGGATCTACAAGGACCCAGAGACAAGGTCTCTGCCTCTGTTCATAAATAGGGAGTCCCTGTTATGCCTCAGTTTCCTCATCTGTAAAGCCACCGTACCGAGTAAATTCTGAATTTAGAATGCTAAAAAGAATGGTACTGCAAGGTGCATCCTCCCTCCCTAACTTGGGATTCAGTCATTTTGTGACAGAAGAGTAAAAACCAGTGAGTTTAGACATAGACCAAAAGGCAACATCCTAGGAGACTATGTCAACATGGGAAACACCCACATCCAGTGAGATGGGGAGATGGCATCCTCAGGCCTGGAACGCAGTCCGCCAAGACCATAGCCTAATTAACTATGTCAAAACCCAGCTAAAGATACAACAGGAGTCAGGTAGTCTTGCTGCCTAGAAAGGACGCCCCAAAGCAAGCACTGGTCACTGTGTCTGTCTTGGACCATGAAGGGCAACCGGAACAGTGAGGGGCCTTGACTGCCTGAGCCCCACATTACATCTGCATTTTTCCAGACACCCATCTCGCTCTGCCCTTTGTCTAACTTAGAAAAGAGTTGCTGTTAGCACTCAGTCTTTCCATGAAGACATCCCTTCATGGGAGAAAATGTGTTGAACACATGATACGAACGTTCTAGTCTGTGTGGCAAGTTATTTATTGTATGTTTTCAATATTGGTATTCTAGTCAATATGTGAGTCCCTAGTGAGTTTGGTTGACTTGAGCCAATTCTTACCAAGCCAAACACTACAGTTTATTGACTATCTTCATATTACCTAGGTTCTAGAGTAGATATTTTGCAAACATTGTAGCATTTATTCCCGACTTTAATTCACTGGTAGATTTTATTACTCCCATTTCAGGGATGGGAAGACCAAGATACAAGAGAGTTAACATGACATCTAATGTAACAGAATTAATCAACTTTAGATACATGTGCCCATTGTGGCAACGGCAAAACCTGGGTGGTGGCAGAGCTGTTCTGCCGTCTGTAACCGGTCCTTGCTCTTCTCTTCAGGCAGGACCTAGCTTCATCCCTGTTGTATTCCTGTTGATACTTGGAACCTGAGCCCAGGTTTTCAGGGTGTTTCCTTTCTCTGCCTCCATTCTTACGTCCTTTTGCATATCTGGTGACTTCCCAGCCTTTACCAAGCTAAATAAATCTGATTGTCACAAAGGTCTGAACTGTTGAAGGTCTTCCCCAGTGCCCTTTGCTTCTTGGCAGCCATAAATAAAACTGCTATTGAAACATTCGTTCATACAATACGTGGTCATGGAGAACTGAGGAAGAGACACGAGGTAAAAGAACACCCTCCCGTCTACCCCACCACCACCACTCAAAGATTTTACAACCTAAATGGAGATAAAAATATCAGCAGTGTGGGAGTTGAATGATATTGTTCAAGACGATGGTAGATAGATTGTAAGGCAAAGTAGTCAAATAATATACTCCCTTATCCCACCCTAAAAATAAGCAAAACCAGCAGGAGGGAGGATGGAACCTGTATATTCCCCTTTAAAAATAGACTTGGGGCAACTGAAGGGACAGACAGTCTAAAGGTAGGTTGGAGCACTTTTTAAAGGACTAAATGGGGTACTAGGGATGATGCGCATAGGCATTCAAGGCCCCGTACCGTGGGGCCTCATCTACTCATTCAGGGCTTTAAGTCATGTTCATATGATAGAGTCCAAGATTTATACTTCCAACTCAACTCTCCTCTAAGGTCAGATATCCGAGTCCCTATCTAAAAACTCCTGTTAATTTTTTGCAGGCTAATTCTGGATTCACTTCCTTATATGCCAAACCTGGTCTTTCTCTATGCTTAACAATCTCAGTAAAATAAATGGCACCAATATCCAACCAGTTGGGTTGGATCCTGGAAGTAATTATGATTCCTCCTTTTCCTTTATGTCCCACACTCAACTCATTAAGACCTATTGATTTTTCTCTGAAAGACATTTATAAAAGATTTTGACTTCTATCTTTTGGCTTTGATGAAGCAAGCTGCCACATGGGAAACCTTGTGGCAAGAAACTGAGGCTATCTGTCCAACAGCTTATAAAGGCAGCCGACAGCCATGTTTGCTTGAAAGTGGATCTTTCCTCAGTTAAGTCTTCAGATGAGACCTCAGCTCTGGCCCACACCTTGGTTGCACCCAGGCTGGTGAGTGACCTGAGGCTCATCTGTGTCTCGACTTCTGACCCACAGAAACTGTGAGATAATAAGCATGTGTTGTTTTAAATAGCTAATTGTGACAATTTGTTATGCAGCAATATAGATAACTAATATTATAGGAAGAGTAATCTTTTAAAATATAAACTATTTGATTGCCAGTCTCCTGCTTAAACCCTGCATTGGTTCCCCGTTTATTACAGAACAATGCTTACAGGATCCTGGCAAGCCAATCCCTTCTAGTTGTTCCAGCCTCACTCACGCCTCCTTCCTCCCTCTCACTAACTACCCTTAGGTCCCAAGGACCTTCTTTCAGTCCCTTAAACATACCAAGCCACTTCCCAGAAAGGTCTTCTCTGGAATATACTTCTTTAAGTATATTCTTCCCTCCTGTTATTCTTTTTCAATACCCTGTGTCTTTTATAGCCATAAATGTAAATTATAATGGTATTGTCTTTTTACTTGTTTCTGGTCTCTTTTACTGGACTAAGATCATAGGGGCAGAGACCATTTCTGTCTTATTTACTGTATCCCCAGCATAGAACAAGAGCTCAGTAACTACTTACTGTGTCAAAGATGAATAACTGCCACTCTGGAATACGCCTTTGCTTTTACCTTGATCCTTTTATCTCCCTTGTCAGCCCAACCCCAGCCTTTCTCCGTCTGCAGAGCATTTGCCCATTTCCCAGTCACTGCATTTGCTCATCAAGGTTCATTTATATACTCCTGCCTTTTCCTCAGATCCCTTGCCCCTTTCCCTGCCCTGTCACTCCAGGACCTTCACTGCCTTTTAGATCTTAGCATCTCTTGAGATGCTCAGCACCTTCTACCTTGTCTTATAGCTATTTGTGTAGAGTTTGATTCCAAACATTTTTCCATTTACCTCACTCTGTAGAATGAGACCTGGAAAGAAGCACAGATATGCAGAAGTTTTGGGGTGACTGGGTAAAGAGCTACTGCAGATTAGCTTCAGTACCAATAGGCTAAAAAGGAAAAATCTGTGGGGAGGAGCAGGGCTTAACACCTACTCTGGAGAAAAGTAGACTTTCCATTTCCCCACTTTAATAATCTGCTAGAGCTGCCACAAAAAAGACTGGGTGGCTTAAACAACAAAAGTTTATTTTCTCATGGCTCTGGAGATGGATAGTTCAAGATAAAGGTCCAGCTGAATTGGTTTCTGGTGAGGTCTCTCCTTCTGCCTTGCAGAAGGCTACCTTCTTGCTACATATGGTCTTTCCTCAGTGCATGTGCACAGAGAGAGTGAGCAAGCCTGGTGTCTTTTCTTATAAGGACACTAATCCTCTTGGATCAGGCCCCCCCCCCTTATGACTTCATTTAACCTTAATTATTTCCCTACTCCAAATACAGCCACACTGGGGGTTAGGAGTTCAGCATAAGAATTTTGGGGAACATGAACATTCATTCCATAACACCCACTTTCCTAAGTCCACTACCTTCCTGATGAGGAAAGGACTATTGTAGATATAGTACAAATGTAGTATGGCAGGGAGAGGGAAGAAGAAAAAAGAAGGAATGTAGATGATGCTAGGTGTTCTATAGACATTATCTTAAGCCTATAACAATCCCTTTTTCTATTACTGTCCCCATTTCAAAGATAAGAAAACTGATGCTCTGAGAGAATGACTAAATAACTTGCTCATGATCACACAGGTGAAGCTGTTATTCAAAGTCAAAGGTGATAAAAATTTAATGCTCTCTTAAGTATGTACCACTCACCACCCTGATTTCCTTTTTTGGGCTTGGGGTATCTTGCGGAGGATTGGATATGAATATGGAGGTCAAGGGTGTGTGCATATAGATCTAGAGCCATGGATCAAGAGAGGCATGGAGTGGTTTTCCAGACTGCTGCCCTAGATTTCCCTTGAGGTTGCCTTACTCGGTGGGCAAGCTTTGGGACTGAAGTGAGTATAGTAATACGCTGCATCCCCCCTTGAGCTTCTCCCTCAAGGGCTACAGCATATGGAGTATGAAAGGTGAAGGCCTAACACAGGGCCCATTTCCCTCACTGGATTGGAAGCTGCCGGCAGTGGGATCTGTCCTGGGTGACTTTGTAGCCCCTATAGTTCCTAGTACAGATCCTTCCTAATGGTCAGGTACATGCATGAGTGAGAGACCAGGCAGCACAGGTCTATACAACCATTATTAGATTGTCTGGTGCAAATCTTAGAGAAGTTAAGTGATATGCTCAAGGTCACATAGCCAAAAATAAGTCTGCACCGGAACCATGGTTTTCTGGTGCTGAGTCTAAAATCTTCACACTGCCTCTCAAATCGCTTCCCCTGCTGTGGTTACTGAAGTCTTCATCCTCATGTAGTTAATTTCTCACTGCTTCCATTCCTTCCATTATAAGCTATGATTTCAATTTAGGCACCACACACTCTGTTAAAGGTCGGAAACACAGAGGTGAACACGAAGTCATGAACCCCATCTCATGGAGCCTGGCATGAGGACAGCTGTAAATGACTGAGGCGGGTGTTATGAAAGAGGAAGTACTATGGGTGCTATGGGAGCTGTGATTATTTTTGTGTATCATAAAACAGGGTGTTTGAACTTCAGCAGCCCTGAAGATGGTCTTTTTCAATAACTGAATACTATCCTGCTCTTTCACGGGCATTTTTAAAAGCCAGTTTGGGGTTCGGAAACTCAATCGATCAAGCCAGCCTGATTGGTCTTTCTGTCACCAATCAATCCTAGTAAATACATAATACATCAGAGGAAAGCAAAAAAGCAACAAATTTAGTTTCCTTAGAGCTTCAGATATTCAATACGGAACTGAGGACACATGTTAAGACCCATTGCATCATGAGGTGAAATTGATGCTCTGAATAGAAGGTCTCAAATATTTGGCTATATCTAGTGACCTCTACCCATTTACATTTTTATATATTCCTTCTGCCTTTGATGCTGGTATGTTCCGGCTTCTACTCTGGTCTAGTTGACTGGTCCTGGAGAGAGGTGGCCAGGTACCACTGACACCTAATCTCTCTTTATGACTGTGATGCTTAATACCCATGTGAATAGCAGATCTAACCCCATGATACTGAAGTTCTTTCTCAACTCTTATGACCTTCTTCTATAGGCATTTGGCCACCCAAATGCATGGACAAATCATGGCTTGGAATGCTGCCAATTCAAAGATTCCTGAACATCTGTCTCATACTGTAGCTCTATACCCTCCACCTTGCTCATATCTACTAAATTCTTCATTTGCTGCCCTGACCAATCTTTCTCTCTTTCTCTTTCTCTTTAATTTTCTAATTTATGAAGTGCATAAGAATCACTCTATTATGATTAGCAGATGTAAGGTAGCGGGGGCACGGGGAGGGCTGTACAACTCAGAGAAGACAAGTAGTGACTCTATAGCATCTCACTACACTGATGGACAGTGACTGTAATGGGGTTGGTGGGGGGACCTGATGAAGGGGATAGTTTAATAACCATAATATTGCACATGTAATTGTAGATTAATGATACCAAAATAAATTATATATAAAAAAAATCACTCTGGGTAGGAATTTTAAATGCAGATTTTCAAGTCACCCTCCTCTCCTCTCCCATTCTAATTCAGTTGTTTTAATAAGCATACTGGCGGTTCTGGTGCAGTTGTCTCAGAACATACTTTGGGAAGCACTGGTCTGGATAAGTTTCAAACAGGTGTCCAGCCCCTTGACACTACAGGGTGACTCCAAAGCTTTTTCAACAACCCCTGACTGCTCTACAATGCTATCCCTAAGCTCTGGCTCTTCCTACTATTTTCAGTGTCCAGGGAACAGCCCTGCAAAGACTTGGGCTTTGCGGTTAGACACTCGAGTTCTATTTTGGTTCTGCCAATAGGAAACTCAGGGCAAAGCTTATCTTTGTCATCTTAGTGTCGTCACTTGTCAGATGAAGGGTTTGGACAACCCGATTGCCAAGCTTGCTTTTGTTGCTAACATTTGACAATTCCTGTTTCTCCTTTTTTGCTCAGGCTATTTCCACTGCCTGGAAATTCTCTGCTGAGGAGTGCCCATCACTTTTTCTCCTACCTCTGATGTTTGTGTCCCAAAATCCTGCCTATCCTAGAAAGCTCTATTCAAACACTACCTCCTTCATGATGCTTCCCTTGGCCCTCCGTGCTCTAGCTGTGTCCTCCTGTAAGCACTGCATACCCTGAATATAGACCCATTCACATGCCTTCCTTCCGTCATAGATAGATAGTTGGCTCACATCCCCTCATCAGTTTATAAGCTCCTTGATATCAGGAACTATGCTTGGTGTCACTTACAATGTTGTAATCTCTGTATTAATAAGCATAGAGGGTAGTCAATAAATATTGACTAAATGAAGAATGAGAGCATATAAAGCCCCTGCTGTCTTCTGTCACCCTTTCCCCTGAAAAAAGAGCATGACCAGCTCAACCTACAGAAGTATGTTTAACCTGACAAATGACAGCCAGGTCTTGCTTGCTGCTTTCTGAACTGTTGAGAGCAAGACCCCATTTTCCTGTGCCCTTGTCTTGTTCTGATGAAAAGGTCCTCAAGGGGGCAGACATCTCAGGCTGTTATTTCCTTACCATTATTTCACATATCTCCTTGACGATGGGAAACTTGTTTGGCCAACACCCTTAGCATTTCAATGTGTCCCAGGAATGAATGTCCCAAGGGTGATGCAATCAGGCCTATGCACTTGGGCAAATTATCCCAATCCTAAACCACACTTCCACCCTCACTTCCAGCTTCTGCACCAAGTAACCTGGAAGGCTGCATGGGTATAAGATAGTCATCAAAATGTTCAAAGCTGACAGAAAATAGAATATGCCCTAAATGTAGCAAACAATCCCTTTCCATCCAGAAACTTGAGATTGGATTTCTCATACATTATTATGATATTACATGTGGAGGTCATTTGCTGCAATAAAGTAATTTAGACCAGCAGTTCCCAATTTTTTGGTCTCAAGACCCATTGTACAATAACATAATCTAGACTAGTTATTTTATGTTTTGTATAACATATGTATGTTATACACATATATTTTTACATACAAAATATAAACAAAATCTTTATATTTGTAAAAATTAACAAGGACTGTGGGAACCCCCTAAAAGTGCCTTGAGAAACCTCAGGGGTCCTCAGACCACATTTTGAGAACCTCTGATGTATACTGACAAACATTTTGGCAGAATGTTAACTTTACAAATTCCTATAGCTATGAACCCCGGTAAGGCTGAAGGTAAACAATATAAATCGAATTCAGTAAATATTATTGCACCAAGATATTAAAGTAAGTACAAAATAATTAAAAATGAATGTGGAAGTGATTGGAAAATATCACCATATATATATATATATATAAACAATGCTAGGTACTTGACATGTAGGCTTTTTTTAAGGTTCTAAATTGACTTTCACTTCATAATAAACCCTTCCCTTTCCTCTCATTATCAGGGGGAATGTAAGAGAAGAGATTTGCCTGCAAGTTTCTCCAAGGTGGTTTATTAATATTGTGTCCCCAGGCCCCATGCAGTCCTTGGCTTGCAGATTATCCCACGTTGCTCTTTCCTGTCCATTCGGCACCTTGCTCTCTCCTGCTTTCTGCCCTTGGGGCTCCTGTAGGAACCACATCAATGACTGTCCTGCCCTGTGATGTCCAGCTGGGTTTGGCCAATGGCAAGCCCAACAGGGATAAGAAGGAAAAAGGGAAGGGAGTGAGGTAAGGATATTAATTCACTGGCTCTTCCCCATGATATCACATTGGGCTGGTCACATCCCATCACAGATGGCTGCGCCCTCTGGCAGCCGTTTCTGCACTTGCAGGTTCTAGGAACGTCTTCCCCACCCATCCTGGAGGTCCAGCAGTGACCCTAGCCCCACTTGGCCCTCTGGCTCCCTCCCACTCCACCCATACCTTTGTAAGTCATCTCTTTGTAAATAAACGTGCCTTGGATTATTTTAGTTTGAGGGAGCCATCAGGGTCTTGATAGTGTCCTGATTGATACACATTAATAATTGCCTATCAATTATTGAAAAGATATTAAAATTTGATTTTATCCAGTCATGCACACTTTTAAAATATTTCTTCTCTAGGTAACTCCTTTATTTTAATTTTTCTTTCAATTTTAGCCAGAGCTGTTGCACACGATCCTGTTTAATTCCTTTCCTTCTTACCATTCCCAGATGGTAAGATATGCAAATATCTTTCCAAAGGTCAATTCTTCCCTAATTCATAAAATTGAGACCTTTAACTTCTGGAGGTGATTTTAGAAGGAATTATGGGCCCAGAGGTTGTATTATTTAAAACTTCGTCACTGCCTGTTAGCCTTCATGGTCTTCACGGGTATTATTTTGCAGCCAATTAAGTGCATCTGAAGTGGGTCTCTGTGAGGTGCATGAACCATCCCTGCTTTGCAGGCAGAGCTAGGGAGAGAATCCCAGCACGTTCAAACACAGGGTAAACGTGCTGACGACGACTGAGGTTCCTCCTGGCTGCGCACCCTTTCCCCTTCTGTGGTAGCTCTCATATTCTGGCTTCTGGGCTGCGAATCCAGCTACATGTTTAAAAGGCCTGGGCCTCCCTGGAAACCATGTGATATCGTTGCTAGCTTCAGGGTCTAGTGCCTCTTTCCCTACGAAGCCACCCTTTCATAGCCTAAGCCCCCATCCCCCCCAAACATACATTTTATGCAAAATTGGGACACTGGATACAAGATCCATCCCCTTTCACGGCCTAGGCCCTCACCCACCCCGCCAACGTACATTTTATGCAAAGGGATGCTGAATACAAGATCCATCCCCGTGGGACCAGCACAGTTTTATTTTGCAGAGGTGCAGGTGGAAATCTGAGTCCTCAGCACAGCCCGCTCAACTCACAGAGCCTTCTTTGGTAGCAGGAACCAGGCCTGGCCCCATTTCCCCTTCTTTCCTTCTGTGAGGACACACAATCCATACCCCTGGCAGCTTTGGGTAGGAGCTGTGACCGCCGGGCAGAGCACTGCCACCCTCTGTAATTAGTCAGGCAGACAAGGCTGCTGCGACATCACTACGCTGACAGTGCTCTTGAGCCTAATAAATTATTCACACCACCAAAGTGTAATTGGCTGTCACATTTAAAATAGGTCATTCAAGCTAAGGCTGCTGGAGGTGAAAATATAGCAATGGTAACAAATCCAAGTGCTTTGGTGTAAGCAAATCTCCCGAGAAAGTGGCTTCCCCAAACAATCTGCTATTAAGTATCTTTCATTGAATCCGGTTATGTTTTCATTAGAGGCAGTAGGAAGAGGCTGAAACAGCTGTTTGCTAGCAGAGTGGGGGCAGGAAAGCTTTATTTCAGCCTCTTCTTTGGCTGATCCTTCCTCAGTGAGCCTCAATGGAGTCCTTGAGGAAGATAAATGCGCACACCTGCTTTTGCTTGTTCTCTGCACCCAACACATGGTGAGGTCAGAATGAGGATATTAGCCACTGGGCACTGGCACGTTTTGGAGGAGTGAATGTGCACAGGCCTCTCTGAGAAGTGCCTCTAAGCCCTGGGTGCCACATTCAAAGAGGAATTCAATTACAACAGCTGTAGACAGGGTCCAGGTTTCATATCCTAATTCACAGACATTTGCGCCTCTGACCACTCAGAATACACTTGTCCGCCTGTTAGCAAAGATACACTATTCAACTCAAGTGCCTGGGGGGATACAAATATTTGACTGGCTATTTCAGTGTTTGGAGAGTCAGTGATGTGTTAATGTGTCCTTTTAATGGCTTTTGAGGATGAGAAAGACTCTTGCAGGAGGAAGAACAGCTTTCCCTAGAATTATAATAAAGAGAAGCGATTGCAGACACAGCTTGGAGGGTTTGAGTTAAAATAGCGAATGTGTTAATTGGTAGCTCCTACCTGTTAAATGGATGTGTGACTGAGGGAGGCTGATAAATCTCCTTGGGGAAGGGACTTTAGAAACAGGATTGACCACTTGCCTGCCTTCTATTAGGAGGATAAACTAAAAACCTCTTTAGGTCTCTTCCAGCTGAGATGCTATGGATATACAAGCCTGGAGCAAAAGAGCAAGAAATGCAAGCATTTTAACTTGGTGAGCATAGCACCAAATACAGGAGGCCACGTATGACCAAGAGTTCTTGGATGCATTTCCACAATTATCCTATTTATCATAACAATGCCTTCAAGGATGTCAAGCTCTCTCCTTCAAATATTCACCTCCAAGAAGCCTGCCGAGATTATCCAGCCCTTTCCCTCTGATCTTCTCTTTAATCTCCTTTAGTGTTTGTGAACAGTTTGTATCGCATTCTTGAACTCCTACTTTTATGGAACAGACCATACAGGGTGCATTGTCCAATTCTCATATGCTAGAAATAAATCTATGAATAATTTTGACATATTGTATACGCTGCTTTATTGTCAACATTTCAATAGGCATTTCCTGAGTGCCCACTGTTCTGGGTACTTGGAGTGGTACTTCATGAAATAATCCACTATTTATATCTATGCTATAAACTCATTGTCCCAAACTGGACCCCCAATTCCCTGTCATGGCAATACTCCTCCCCGCCCCCAAGCCTACTCCCCTAGCAGCTGTCCACATCTCGGTAAAGAACAGTGTCATCCTTCCAGATGCCTGGGCCAAAGCCTTGGACTCATCCTTGGCTCCTGGAATCAAGCCATCCTTCACCCCAGCCCTTATCTCCAGAATGCAATCACTATCGGGCTTGGGAGGGTCCCATCAACTCTCTTCTGGATCATTGCAATAGGCTCTGAAGTGGCCTCCCTGCTTTTGCCCTTTATGCTCCATCTTTATTTCAGGACAACAATCAGAATGATCCTTTTGAAAGGCAAATCAGATTATGTCACTTTGCTCAACACCTACTAATATCTGCTCATCTCCCATAGAACAAAAACTCAAATCCTTACAGTGAGTGGCCTAGAAGGTTTTACAAGAGCTGCATCCCCAGAAGCCCCTCAGATCTCATTTTCTACCTCTCTCTGTCTTGCTCGTGCTGCACTGAGTCACACTGACCTCCTAGCTCTTTCTGAAACATTCTTTCCCAGACTCTCAGGTCAGACCTGCAGTTCCTTCAAGCCTCTGGCATTTATCAGTAAAGCCTTCCCTGGCCACTGTGTTCTATCCTTCTCACCCTGCACTTAAACTTTCTTCTATAACACTTCTGTCCATCTGACACATCATGTTTTTGCTGTCTGTCTCCCCCCACCGCAATATAGCTTCACAAGGGCTGGGGCTTGTTATATTCACTACTGACCCTGAGAGCTGAATAGAATTGATCCTAGCACATGGTGGACATTTCAACAGATATTCTTTAAATGAATGAAAAGTAAACCTTATACCCCTAAATAGTTCAGAAGCTCCTGGGGGAGGGAGGGCATGGTTTCTAATTATGCCACTCCTTTCTGGAGGAGCCTCAGAAAGTGCTAATCTCAAAGTATTTATGCAGAGAATCTAAAACTGACTTCCAACTAGACAGAAATTAGTAGAAGAATGCTGACATCTCTTACACATCCAGTCATGAAGAAAACAGTCTCTCTAAGATTGTGTCAGATATACTCAGACTTGGTCAGAATCAGGACTCTGAAACCATGTCTATCTCACATGGAAATTCAGTTCTCTGCTATTACATGGATATGCTCAGGAAAAAAGCATTGTTCTGCAGATTTGCAGGACTGCCTGTTCCTCTCCTTTGTGTTAGTGTACCTATGCCCCCTTTTTTAAAATGTGGAGATGTATACACACATGTGTAAAATACATATAAGATTTACTATCATAATAATCCCTAAGTGCACAGTTGAGTAGTGTCAAGTACATTCACATTGTTGTGCAACCGATCTCCAGAGATCTTTTCATCTTGCAAAAAACCCTGAAGGTCTATAGCCATTAATTAACAGCTCCTCATCCCCCTCCCCCAACCCCTGGCAACCGCCACCTATTTTCTGTCCATATGAATTCTGCTACTCTAGCTGGCTCACGGAAGTGCAGTCATACAGCATTTGTTTGCTGTGACTGGCTTCTTTCACTTAGCTTAATGTCCTCAGGTTTATCCATGTTGTAGCATGTGTCAGAACTTACTTCCTTTTAAAGGCTGAATAATATTTCATTGAATGTATAAACCACATTTTGTTTCCCATTCAGCCATTGATGGACACTTGGGTTGCTTCTGCCTTTTGGCTACTTTGAGTAATGCTGCTATGAACATGGGTATACAATGTCTGTTCAACACCTTGCTTTCAATTGTTTTGGATATATACTCAGAAGTGGCATTGCTGGATCATATGGAATCCTATTTTTAATTTTTTGAATAATGCCATACTATTTTCTATAGTGGCTGCACTTTTATTCTCACTGACAATGGACAGTGGTTCCTGAACTCTTTCTAATAACAAGATATTTTTCCCTTCCAGCAAGTTAGAACCGCTCAGAGATGCCTAATAGAGCTAAACATTCTTGCTCCTTCTGATGCTTAGCAACTAGGAGCCCAGAGGCCCCCACAAAATGTGTATGGATGTGTATGGTGGTGTTTTTCACTCTCTCCTTCATGCCTGTTTTGAAAAGGCTTTCTTGTCTTTGAATTAACATGCAGGCTAAGTGAACACATGCTGGTCTGCATTACAGAGAAGGACAGTGGGCAAGAGCCAGCTCTGTCTGGGAATGATCAAAGCTCTGCTAATCTCATGTAATCTCCTGACATAAAGGTAATGTATTTCTAATTTGTGGTTTCTTTGGGTGATGCCCCGTGAGGCCTGGCACCATCACTCCTTGGTGAATGGGAGACTTGGAGGAGTGGGTATGGATATATGAGAAGACAGCCTTCAGTCAGGCCCACACTTCACTCTTTCCTTACAAGAAGCTTCCAAGGGCTTCAGAGCTCAGAGATGTGAACCCAAAGAGTCAAATGGGGAGGAAAGTCTCTTGAAATGATGCAGAGGGATGAGCGGTCTGCCACCTTTTTTCTCCTAATTCACTGAGGGCTGGGAGACTCAATCCTTAGTCCTGTGTGATGCTGCCTTCACTGCCCTTCCCAGCCCAGGGCAATCAGTCTTTGGTTTTATCTTGGACCACTAATTTTTCATCATCCTCCCAGTTGGTATTACACAGCAATGTAATGTAGTGACATATATTCTCTTATAAAGAATATTTAACAATAAGAAAGGATAAGTTCCTCTTAAACATGGATTTAAAAATGATAAGATCGACAAGACTCAGGGAAGATGGCAGCATGAGTAGGGTAGTGGAAATCCCCTCCCAAAACCATATATATTTGTGAAAATACAACAAATACAACTATTCCTAAAAGAGAGACCAGAAGATACAGCACAACAGCCAGGCTACAGCTACATCTGCGAGAACTCAGTGCCTCACAAAGCGGATAAGATACAAAGCCATGACCCGGAGGGACCCGAGCACTCCCCCACCCGAACACACCGGCGGGAGGAAAAGAGTCAGAGTGGGGAGGGAGTGGAAGCACAAGACTGCTAAATAACCAGCCCTGGTGATCTGCACTGGGAGCACAGACACACATCGGATGGTGTACTAGAGATTAGAGAAACAGAAGGGCAGGATCTGAGAAAGAGACTGCGAGCAGGTCCCCACAGCCCGCTCCCCTGGGACAAAAGAAAAGCAGGCGCTTTCTTAAAAGTCTTAAAGAGACAAGGGCCTAGGCAGTTTTAAGAGGAAAGTATATTGCAATCCAGGCCTATTTAAAGAAGGAAGAACATTCCCAAATGAACAGTCTAAAGACACAATTATTGAAATTGGAAAAAGAAGAACAAATGAGGCCCAAAGTCACCAGAAGGAGGGACATAATAAAGATCAGAGAAGAAATAAATAAAATTGAGAAGAATAAAACAATAGATAGAAAAAATCAATGAAACCAAGAGCTGGTTCGTTGAAAAAACAAACAAAATAGAAAACCCCTAGCCAGACTCATTAAAAGAAAAAGAGAATCTACATACATAAACAGAATCAGAAATGAGAAAGGAAAAATAATGATGGACCCCACAGAAATACAAAGAATTATAAGAGAATATTATGAGCATCTATATGCTAACAAGCTGAAAACCTAGAAGAAATGGACAATTCCTTAGAAAAATACAACTTTCCAAGACTGACCAAGCAAGAAACAGAAAAACTAAACAGACCAATCACCAGCAACGAAATTGAATTGGGAATCAAAAAACTACGCAAGAACAAAACCCCCGGACATGATGGATTCACCTCTGAATTCTACCAGACATATAGAGAAGAAATAACCCCCATTATCCTTAAAGTTTTCCAAAAAAATAGAAGAGGAGGGACTACTTCCAAACTCTTTCGAAGCCAGCATCACTCTAATACCAAAACTGGGCAAAGACCTCATCAAAAAAGAAAATTACAGACCAATATCCCTGATGAACGTACATGCAAAAATACTCAACAAAATATTAGCACAGCGAATTCAAAAATACATCAAGAGGATCATACACCATGATCAAGTGGGATTCATCCCAGGGATGCAAGGATGGTACAACATTCGAAAATCCATCAACATCATCCACCACATCAACAAAAAGAAGAACAAAAACCACATGATCATCTCCATAGATGCTGAAAAAGCATTTGACAGAATTCAGCATCCATTCATGATTAAAACTCTCAACAAAATGGGTATAGACGGCAAGTACCTCAACATCATAAAGGCTATATATGACAAACCCACAGCTAACATGCTTCACAGCGAGAAGCTGAAAGCTTTTCATCTAAGATCGGGAACAAGACAGGGGTGCCCACTCTCTCCACTGTTATTCAACATAGTACTGGAGGTCCTAGCTACGGCAATCAGACAAAACAAAGATATACAAGGCATCCAGATTGGTAAAGAAGAAGTCAAATTGTCACTATTTGCAGATGACATGATACTGTACATAAAAAACCCTCAAGACTTCACTCTAAAACTACTAGAACTAATATCTGAATTCAGCAAAGTTTCAGGATACAAAATTAACACACAGAAATCTGTTGCTTTCCTACACACTAATGATGAACTAACAGAAAGAGAAATCAGAAAAACAATTTCATTCACAGTTGCATCAAAAAGAATAAAATGCCTAGGAATAAACCTAACGAAGGAAGTGAAAGACCTGTACTCTGAAACCTACAAGACACTCCTAGGAGAAATTAAAGAGGACACTAACAAATGGAAATGCATCCCATGCTCTTGGCTAGGAAGAATAAATATTGTCAAAATGGCTATACTACCTAAAGCACTCTACAGATTCAATGCAATCTCTATCAAACTACCTTCAATGAACTGGAACAAATAATTCTAAAATTCATATGGAACCACAAAAGACCCCAAATAGCCAAAGCAATCCTGAGAAGGAGGAATCAAACAGGGGGAATTACGCTCCCTGACTTCAAACTCTACTACAAAGCCACAGTAATCAAGACAATTTGGTACTGGCACAAAAACAGACCCACAGACCAGTGGAACAGAATAGAAAATCCAAACATTAACCCAGACATTTACAGTCAATTAATATTTGATAAAGGATCCTTGGATATACAATGGGGAGATGACAGCCTCTTCAGCAGCTGGTGTTGGAAAAACTGGACAGCTACATGTAAAAGAATGAAACTGGACTACTGTCTAGCCCCATACAGAAAACTAAACTCAAGGTGGATCAAAGACCTGAATGTAAGTCATGAAACCATAAAACTCTTAGAAAAAAACATAGACAAAAATCTCTTGGACATAAACATGAGCGACTTCTTCATGAACATATCCCCCCAGGCAAGGGAAACAAAAGCAAAAATGAATAAGTGGGACTATATCAAGCTGAAAAGCTTATGTACAGCAAAGGACACCATCAGTAGAGCAAAAAGATATCCTACAGTATCGGAAAATATATTCATAAATGATGTATCTGATAAGAGGTTGACATCCAAAATATATAAAGAACTCACGCACCTCAACAAACAAAAAGCAAATAATCCAATTAGGAAATGGGCAGAGGACATGAATAGACACTTCTCTAAAGAAGAAATTCAGATGGCCAACAGGCACATGAAAAGATGCTCCACATCGCTGGTCATCAGAGAACTGCAGATTAAAACCACAATGAGATATCACCTCACACCAGTGAGGATGGCCAACATCCAAAACACAAACAACAACAAATGTTGGCGAGGAGGTGGAGAAAGGGAACCCTCCTACACTGATGGTGGGAATGCAAATTAATTCAAACATTGTGGAAAGCAGTATGGAGGTTCCTCAAAAAACTGAAAATAGAAATACCATTTGACCCAGGAATCCTACTTCTAGGAATTTACTGTAAGAATGTAGCAGCCCAGTTTCAAAAAGACAGATGCACCCCTATGTTTATTGCAGCACTATTTACAATAGCCAAGAAATGGAAGCAACCTAAGTGTCCATCAGTAGATGAATGGATTAAGAAGATGTGGTACATATACACAATGGAATATTATTCAGCCATAAGAAGGAAACAAATCCTACCATTTGCAACAACATGGACGGAGCTAGAGGGTATTATGCTCAGTGAAATAAGCCAAGCCGAAAAAGACAAGTATCAAATGATTTCACTCATATGTAGAGTATAAGAACAAAGAAAAAACCTGAAGGAACAAAACATCAGCAGACTCACAGAACCAAGAACAGATTAATAGTTAACAAAGGGAAAGGGACTCTGGAAGAAGGGTGGGAAGGGAGGGATAAGATGGTAATAGGAGCATTACGATTAGCAGACGTAAGGTAGGGGGGGCACGGGAGGGCTGTACAACTCAGAGAAGACAAGTAGTGATTCTATAGCACCTCGCTAAGCTGATGGACAGTGACTGCAATGGACTGGTGGGGGGGACCTGATGAAGGGGGTAGTTTAACCACCATAATACTGCGCATGTAATTGAAGGTTAACAATACCAAAATAAATTGTAAATTAAAAAAAAAAATGAGACAAGGGCCCAACAGTGGAACAAAATCTCCCCAGCGCACTCAACCCAGTAGGATGGGAATCTAGAGGAACTTCAGGCCCCCTAAATGGCTGCCGGGTAAGGCAGCCCCAAAGCCCCTCGCAGAGATAAGCAGCCTGCCATTCGTTCCCCGTGGCCGGCACTGCGGCGGATCTGCCACAGCTGCGGAACAGGGGGACAGTGGCCCTGCCCACAACAACTACATAGGATCCCCTCCCGGCAGGTGTGCAGCTAACTGGGAAGGGCCGCAAAGATTCTCCTCCCGGCAGACGTGCAGCTAACTGGGAAGGGCCGCAGAAGCCAAAGCAAGGTCCGGAAGGCACCAAGGGGTGCAGAACGCACCCGGCGTGGCTGCAAACCCCCACAGTGCTCTAGGCTAGCCTGAGGGTGGCCCCCCCATGGCAGTTTAGGGGATTACCTCAGAGACTGCCTCCCAGTGTGTGGGTAACTGGCACAGGCTGTGGAGAAGGGCAAGGAGAACAACAAGCAGGAGGGGACTTTGTTCTCCCAGCTGACACACGTGGCACCTGCCTGCGACCACTTCTATCACCATGAAAAGACAGAAGAATATGGTCCAGTCAAGACTCACCCAGACAACTTCTGAGGGACGGCAGGGTGGGATAGATTTAAACAATCTTGCTGAAAAAGAATTCAGAATAAAAGTCATAACCATGCTGATGGATCAACAGAGAAATATGCAAGAGCTAAGGGAGGAAGTGAGGAGAGATATTACAGAAATGAAACAATGGATTGATGAGCTGAGGAGCAGACTGGAAGAGGTGCAAGAGACTGGTAATGGAACAGAAACAGAGAACAAGAGTACAAAGAGGATGAAGCAGAGAGAGATAAAAGGATCTCTAGGAATGAAAGAATATTAAGACCAATCCAAACGGAACAATATTCGCATTATAGGAGTACCAGAAGAAGAAGAGAGAGAAAAAGGGATAGAAAGTGTCTTTGAAGACATAATTGAGGAGAACTTCCCCAACATGGGAAAGGAAACAGTTTCTGAGACCATGGAAGACCACAGATCTCCCAACACAATGGACCCAAGGAGGACAAAACCAAGACATATAATAATTAAAATGGCAAAGATCAAAGACAAGGACAGAGTATTAAAGGCATCCAGAGAGAGAAAAAAGATCACCTACAAAGGAAAACCCATCAGGCTAACATAAGACTTCTCAACAGAAACCTTACAGGCCAGAATAGAATGGCATGATATATTTAACGTAATGAAACAGAAGGGCCTTGAACCAAGAATACTGTATACAGCATGATTATCATTTAATTTGAGGGAGGGATTAAATAATTCCCAGACAAGCGAAAGTTGAGGGAATTTGCCTCCCACAAACCACCTCTACAGGATATCTTAAAGGGAATGCTCTAGATTTAAGTACTCCTAAGGCTAAAAAGATGTCACCAGAGAAAATAAATTCAAAGCAAAGAAAGTAGACCACCCAAATACTAACTAAAGGCAAAAAATAAAATCAAATTTCCACAAAAACAAAGGAACGCAAAAGAGTACAGAATAAAACACCTAATGTATAAAGAATGGAGGAGGAAGAATAAGAAGGGAGAGAAATAAAGAATCATCAGACTGTGTATATAATAGCTTAACAAGAGAGTTAAGTTAGACTGTTAGATAGTAAAGAAGCTACCCTTGAACCTTTGGTAACACGAATCTAAAGCCAGCAATGGCAATAAATACATATCTATCGATAATCACCCTAAATGTAAATGGACTGAATGCACCAATCAAAACACACAGAGTAACAGAATGGATAAAAAAGAAAGACCCATCTATATGCTGCTTACAAGACACTCACCTCAAACCCAAAGATATACACAGAGTAAAAGTGAAGGGATGGAAAAAGATATTTCACGCAAACAACATGGAGAAAAAAGCAGGTGATGCAGTACTTGTATCAGACAAAATAGACTTTAAAACAAAGAAAGTAGCAAGAGATAAAGAAGGATATTACATAATGATAAAGGGGTCTGTCCAACAAGAGAATATAACCATTACAAATATATATGCACCCAACACAGGAGCGCCAGCATATCTGAAAGAAATACTAACAGAATTGAAGGAGGAAATAGACAACAATGCATTCATTTTAGGAGACTTCAACACACCACTCACTCCAAAGGATAGATCAACCAGACAGAGAATAAGTAAAGACACAGAGGCACTGAACAACACACTAGAACAGATGGACCTAACAGACATCTACAGAACTCTACACCCAAAAGCAGCAGGATACACAATCTTCCCAAGTGCACATGGAACATTTTCCAGAATAGACCTCATACTAGGCCACAAAAAGAACCTCAGTAAATTCAAAAATATTGAAATTCTACCAACCAACTTCTCAGATCACAAAGTATAAAACTAGACATAAATTTTAGAAAGAAATCAAAAAGGCTCACAAATACATGGAGACTTAACAACATTCTCCTAATTAATCAATGGGTTAATGACCAAATCAAAACAGAAATCAAAGAATATATGGAGACTAATGACAACAACAACACAAAGCCACAACTTCTGTGGACGCAGCAAAGGCAGTTCTAAGAGGAAAGTATATTGCAGTCTAGGCCTATTTAAAGAAGAAAGAACAATCAATCCCAAATGAGTAGTCTAATGTCACAGTTATTGAAATTGGAAAATGAAGAACAAATGAGGCCCAAAGTCACCAGAAGGAGGGACATAATAAAGATCAGAGAAGAAATAAATAAAATTGAGAAGAATAAAACAATAGAAAAAATCAATGAAACTAAGAACTGGTTCTTTGAGAAAATAAACAAAATAGATAAACCCATAGCCAGACTTATTAAGAGAAAAAAAGAAACTACACACATACACAGAATCAGATATGAGAAAGGAAAAATCATGATGGACCTCACACAAACACAAAGAATTATTAAAGAATACTATGAAAATCTATATGCTAACAAGGTGGAAAACCTAGAAGAAATGGACAACTTCTTAGAAAAACACAACCTTCCAAGACTGACCAAGGAAGAAACAGAAAACCTAAACAGACCAATTACCAGCAATGAAATTGAATCAGTAATCAAAAATTCCCCAAGAACAAACCCCCGGGCCAGATGGATTCACCTCTGAATTTTATCAGACATATAGAAAAGAAATAATACCCATTCTCCTTAAAGTTTTCCAAAAAATATAAGACGAGGGAATACTTCCAAACTCATTCTACGAAGCCAGCATCACTCTCATACAAAAACCAGGCAAAGACCCCACCAAAAATTAAAATTACAGACCAATATCCCTGATGAATATAGATGTAAAAATACTCAACAAAATATTAGCAAACCGAATTCAAAAATGCATCAAGAGTATCATACACCATGATCAAGTGAGATTCATCCCAGGGATGCAAGGATGGTACAACATTCTAAAATCCATCAACATCATCCACCAGATCAACAAAAAGAACAAAAACGACATGATCATCTCCACAGATGCTGAAAAAGCATTTGACAAAATCCAACATCCATTTATGATAAAAACTCTCAATAAAATGGGTATAGAGGGCAAGTACCTCAACATCATAAAGGCCATATATGAGAAACCCATAGCCAACATCATACTTAACAGCAAGAACCTGAAAGCGTTTCATCTAAGATTGGGGACAAGACAGAGATGCCCACTCCCCCCACTGTTATTCAACGTAGTACCGGAGGCCCTAGCCATGGCTATCAGACAACACAAAGAAATACATGGCATCCAGACTGATAAAGAAGCAGTCAAACTGTCACTGTTTGCAGATGACATGATGTTGTATATAAAAAACCCTAAAGACTCCACTCCAAAACTACTAGAACTAATATCTGAATACAGCAAAGTTGCAGGATACAAATTAACACACAGAAATCTGCTGCTTTCCAATACACTAACGATGAGCTAACAGAAAGAGAAATCAGGAAAACAATTCCATTTACAATTGCATCAAAAAGAATAAAATACCTAGGAATAAACCTAACCAAGGAAATGAAAGACCTATACCCTGAAAACTACAAGACACTCTGAAGAGAAATTAAAGAGGACAGTAACAAATGGAAATTCATCCCATGCTCCTGGCTTGGAAGAATAAATATTGTCAAAATGGCTATACTACCTAAAACAATCTACAGATTTAATGCAATCCATATCAAAATACCAACAGCATTCCTCAATGAACTGGAACAAATAGTTCTAAAATTCATATGGAACCACAAAAGACCCTGAATAGCCAAAACAATCCTGAGAAGGAAGAATAAAACAGAGGGAATTACTCTCCCTGACTTAAAGCTCTACTACAAAGCCACAGTAATCAAGACTATTTTGTGTTGGCACAAGAACAGACCCACAGACCTGTGGAACAGAATAAGAGTCCAGATATTAACCCAAACATATATGGTCAATTAATATACAATAAAGGAGCCATGGATATTCAATGGGGAAATGACAGCCTCTTCAACAACTGGTGTTGGAAAAACTGGACAGCTACATGTAAGAGAATGAAACCGGACTACTATCTAACCCCATACACAAAAGTAAACTCAGAATGGATCAAAGCCCTGAATGTAAGTCATGAAAGCATAAAACTCTTAGAAAAAAACATAGGCAAAAATATCTTGGACATAAACATGAACGACTTCTTCATGAACATATCTCCCTGGGCAAGGGAAACAAAAGCAAAAATGAACAAGTGGGACTATATCAAGCTGAAAAACTTCTGTACAGCAAAGGACACCATCAGCAGAACAAAAAGACATCCTGCAGTATGGGTGAATATATTCATAAATGATATATCCAATAAGGGGTTGACATCCAAAGTATATAAAGAACTCACGCACCTCAACAAACAAAAAGCAAATAATCCAATTAAAAAATGGGTAGAG
>JAQQAC010007890.1:42781452-42803114 GCA_029783875.1 Phataginus tricuspis | reverse complement strand
TCAATCAGTATGGTTATGACTTTTATTCTGAATTCTTTTTCAGGACGATTGTGCATTTCCATCCCTTCAGACTCCCTCTCTGGTGTCTGGGTCTGGATAAGCTTTGTTTGTACCATATTCCTCTGTCTTTTCATGGCGATAGAAGTGGTCACTGGTAGGTGCCACATATGTCAGCTGGGCTCTTTAAGACTTTAAAAAAAAAGAAAAAAAAAGGAAGAGAAAGAAAAGAGAAAGAAAAGATAGAAAGAAAAGTAAGAAAAGAAAAGAGAGAGAAAAAAACACCACCAAGAACAAAAACAAAAACAAAAAACAAAAAGACACCCGCCAGGAGTAGATTCTGTGAGGATGCTGTAGGTGGCACTGTTGCTCCACTATTTCTCTACCATGGCCACGCCGCTCTGCAGAGTCCTTTGTAGCTCTGGCCAGGGCAGGAACGAATGGGAGGCTGCTGATCTCTGTGGGAAGCATCAGTGCATCTACTTTTTCCCAGTCTCCAGCCAAGGGGTCTGAAATTCCCAGGACTCTCAGCCTGCTGGGCTGAGTGTGCTGGGACCATCCTGCTCCTCCATTGGGTCCCTGTCTCTTTAAGACTGCTAAAAAATGCACGCACTTTTCTTTTGTTCAGGGGAGCCAGCTGCGAGGACCCAGTGCATTCCCAGGCTGAGATCCTGCATGCTCTGTTTCTCCAATCTCCAAAACACTGTGCGATGTGTGTCAGTGCTCTCGGTGCAGATCACCAGGGCTGGTTATTTCGCAGGCCTGTACTTCCACTCCCTCCTGGCTCTGAATTGTCTCCTCCCGCCGGTGCGCTGGGGTGGGGGAGTGCTCGGGTCCCGCCGGAACATGGCTCCGTATCTTACCCACCTTGTGGGTGCCGAGTCCTCTCAGGTGTGGATGCAGGCTGGGTGCCGTCCTGTATATTCTGGTCTCTCTTTTAGGAATAGTTGTGTTTGCTGTATTTTCATAAATATATATGGTTTTGGGAGGAGATTTCCACTGCTCTGCTCACGCCGCCATCTTCCCATAACTCTACTACTCAGTCAATATTTGTTGATTAATTTGTAGCAGGTTATCCTGGTAACTTGTTCCCTGTCTCATGTAGAATTATTATTAAACAACTAAGCTACTTTTTGTCCTCCTGCACACATGTGTGCCCATTAATATAATTACAAGCAAATACACATAAACAGATTATCATGATTTCCTCCAGAAGATTTTACCATTGCAAACATTTAAAAAGCAATGGAAGAAAGAAAGAAAAAAAAAACATCACTAGAGAGGATGCTGGGCAGGTTTCATTTAAAATATGAATTACTGTCCTAAAATGCTCTAACATACATAATTCAAAATTCAATGGGTTTCATCTTTAAATTTGAAATGTTTTAAAAATATTGAAAGCTTTTCTCAAATTACATTTTTTGAAAGAACTCTGTGAAGTGGTGATGTGGAGGCAGTAACTATGGTATGTTTACTGCAAGTAAAAATTTACCCAGGAAATAGGGCCTGTACATTTTTAAAGATACTGTTAAATTATGATTCTTAACCTTCAGCAATTCTTACCAAGGAAAGGGAACTGTATCCACAAGAAAACTGCCATACCATATGTTACTCTTTAATACTTAAAAGAATTTTCAGAGGGAGATCAGATTGTTTAATGTAATAAATGGATAGGAACACACATACTTATCTGTGCCAAATGATGGGGTTATTCTGAGCCCTGGCTTGGTCACACATTGGAGATCAGATAACAGCCAGGCTTGTTAATTTATGAGCTGGAGGCTCCCCTATATTCCCAGGAAAGCATTTGAAGTGAGCAGTCTCAATAGCTCTGCTCTTATCACCTTGTGCCTTTGTTAACCATAGGCCAGAAGTAGAAGAGGGGAATTGTGTAGACTTGGAAGGCTGGGACAGCTGAGAGAATCACAATTAAATAGTACCTGACATTTACATAGTAAGCCCTTAATGGTTTTTCATTATGTATTACCAACTTTAACTTCACAGCAATTTTTTGAGGAGGCAACCACCATCATCTTCATCACTATCACCAGCACCAGCACCAACACCACCAACACCATCATTACCACCATCACTACCACCATCATCTTCAGCATTATCACCACCATTACCATCACCACTACCACTACCATCATCATCACCATAATTAACATCATCCTCATGTGGAAGAAGGAAGTGAAACTTTTGAAGGGTTAGATAACTTGCCTAAAGTCAAACTACCAGTAAGTTGAACTAGGTCTTGAGTCCAAATATTTTGCTCTTTCTACTATATTACCTTTCCTCAGTTTGGAATTCTGAATGGTAAGATCAAAGATTTTAAAAAAGTGCTGGCTCTAGAATTTTTGTATGCAAACTACTTAGTATAGCAATATGGCCAAAGAAGGGGTCTGGCCCTCCGCTGGAAGCTGAGTTCAGAGCAAGCATACAATTTTTTATTCAGAGTGTAGAGTGCACATCATTCAAAACAGAAATGTTTCCTGGAAAAGCTTTTTATCATGCTTTATCTTGACTTAAAATTCTAATCTATTTTTCACTTTTGGAGATGCTAATGGAGATTAATAGGGGGCTGAGCCATGCTCATCCCAAAGACATCTTCAGTATATATTAGTACCCCTTAGTATATAAGCCAGAAGAAGTTGAAGGAGAGAAGTCCCCCCACCCTGTTATTTGAGTCATGTAATTTATCTGAAAGTGGTTAAAAGTGCTTTTCACAAATCATATGTGCACATTCTATTCTTTCACATACTTCTTCAAATACTATTTTATCAGTTTCATTGTGCTGTTATTGATAGAGGAAAAATCCCACCATAGAACATATTTTCATACTTACTCAGAGTTTTCTGAGTGCCAGTATACAGGAGGGAAAAAAAATTACATTCAACTGCTCAGCCAGCTGACTCCATCTGTGATCTGAAAGTCAAGGTATTTTCTTCCTGTTTCATTACTTCTTACACTGAATGGACAGCTTAGAATGGAGTCAAGAGGGAGAAGGGACCAGCTGGCCTTCCCCTCTTGCTGTTTGAGTTGTAGAGCATAAATATGTAAGCTTTTCACTGTCAAAGATCCAAAGACTACGAAGAAAAAATTTATAGTGAAAAGATGGTGCTGAATCCTCACCTCTTTCTAGAAGGCAGCAACTTGTCCTTTCTTCTCTTTATTTAGAAATGATTATTTCCTAGGATTAAACCTCATAATACAGTAAAGGATGAAATACTCTCCAGATCTTTTCTCTGTTTACTAGATTGTCTATTAATGATAATCTTTACAAAGACTGACATACTGTTTTCTCTCTCCCTCAATTGGGAAAATAGACACCTTACCCTCAAGATTCACATTTTCCTCACTTTCATAATTTAAGGGCCAACATTTTTACTTTGTATCAGTCATTGATGTGTCTTCTGCCTGAAGCATTTAATCAAGTTGAGACACGAGAAAGCGTAAGAAAGAGAAAGTCTTCATGTGAAACAATGATGATAATATAAATGACTATTAAATTGTCTTCTGGAGTAAAATTGACCATTATACCTGCCTTTTTGATTACCTTCCCTTCGTAGGTCAAAATATTTCTTTTAAAAATACCTAAAAATGATCAAGTAGATTGTTCTTTTTTTCTTGGAGGGAAATTCTCGATGATTGATGAGATGTGCTCTGTCTACACAACACAAAGTGAAATGCTTTTTCAGCTTAAATGACTGGGTTTGTCTATCAACAGGATCGAACACTTGGTTCTGGACAAATCCCTCTTTCACTCTGGGATGTATACATGCTATAGAATCGTCTCCCTCCTAGTCAGCCAGGCACATGTTCAAAACCCACCAGCACCTGCATTTTTAGATTAATTTTCTTCTCTCCATTTTTATTTGCTAGAACCAGTCACTATTTTTTTTTCTTCCTCTCCAACTCTTTTCTCTCCTTTAGAAAAAGTCATTTAGATTTGACTCAATCAATACCCTTTCCTTCTTTAAATTCTCTTCTGAAATCCACTGAATTGTAAACATCTTCATTAAACATCACAGCTATTTGGTCAACAATCAACAGGCAAAATTTAGCCATCCAAAAACAAATGAGAAGCTGAATAAGCTGACACTTGCCAAAAGCATGATAAAACATGAAAGACATAGTGAACTGTATAAATCACTTCTTAATAAATGTGTTGACTTTAGTAAGTGTGTTGACTTCTATCAAGGAGGAAGGGCAATACCCCCATTTTATTTCACTGCTTTGGTCACAACAACCACATTTTTTAAATTAAAACTTTTTTTTTTTGCCATACATACAATGGGTATGCAAATAGTTTCAGTTTTCAGTTCAAGTCCTGTAGAAGATACACTCTTGTGTCTCATACCGTTCCTAAAAAGATTTTGCTGGCTGCTCATAGAGATATTAAATAAGCATTTTAAATGCTTTATTTGTAATATTGGGACCCTTTTGGTTTGGCCTTCTTTAAACAGGCCACTCAGAGGTCACTTTGGGGGAAGGGGTGGACTGGTGGCTAAGACAGCCTGCATAACTTCAGTGCAGTGCGCTATTTTAGTTTGTGCCCCTGAAACGACACCATCTCTCTGGCACCAGCCAAAGAAAGCTCCCTAGACATCTATGGGGAGGGGATGTTTTCCAAGGCATGGGTCACACAGGCGTGAATCACTGTGGAAGAATCTGTGTCTACTCCAGACACCGTGACAAATAAAGTAGGGAAAGGACTCCAACCAAAGCATTTTTCTAGGAATCCAGAGGTGGACATTAATCCAAGCAATCTTGGGAAATCTCAAAAGCAAAGAGTAATCAACTGTTTTTAACCCAGGAAATTAGGACAGCCTTTTCCTGTCCCTTTTCTAATCCCATCACTTGGGTCCACTTGAAAATCCCAAATCTGGGTGTTTTGGAGAAAGGTCCAAGAGAGCTGAATGACAATTATATTTATATGATATAAAATACGGCATAATCCAACAAAAAGCTCCAACTCTTCCTAGCCAACGTGCATACACTTTTATGTTCTATTTCTCAGTACTTTTCCCATTGAGGGTATGACAACCAGTCTGAACTCTCAGGATTTATAGGTTTTGTAATCTTCATTTAATCTCTTCTTCCTTTCTTCCTTCTTTCTTTTAATTTTGGAAAGGGCAATTATAATTTCAGTAAAAAACATCAAAATACGAACATGCCTGTGTAATGGTTCACCTGTTAGAAAGCGGTTTCCCTTAGCTTCCTAAGTCTACACAGAAAGACAGAAAGCAGGCATCGATTCTATTTAAAATTCTTTTTATTTTTTTGTGTGATAAATCTTTTGTGATTTTCTTTCTCTTACTAAGATCTTTCTGATAGGGAAGGAGGCCTATTTATTTGGCTTGGGGAAAGGAGAGAGGTTTGGTTCAGAGTGAGTGGCGTTTTTTCCTCAAGTATCTGTTGAGCTCTTTAAGAGCAACAGGCTGCTGACGGTTGAGTGGACTTCCTTCTGCCGGTTCATCGCCGTCTGGGAGAGCTCTCCTCCTGTGGGGAGGTTGAAACAACTTTCCTGGACACAACGGTCCGGGACAGAAGAAGTACTTTCATGGCATGCTGCCTTGTACCAGGTCCAGAGGCCATTGGAAGGTCTGGCAAAAGCTTTGCAGTTTCCTGTGGTCTTTCTAGAAGCCAGATCTTTAAAGGCATGTAAATGTGTGGGGAATATATGCCTGAGAAATACTTTGCACACATAACTGTGAACTTGTGGGACTTTATTATTCTAATCATGCACTTGGTAACCGATTACTGAGCAGTGCTGAAAGCAGAGGCAGTGAGGGCTTGTGATTCTAAGAAAAGAAGCCACTGCAGCTTTAACTTGTGCCAAGTAGTAATTTTGGCTGCTAAACTATTGACTGACCACCATCTGGGTAACCGTTTCCTCCCACACATGAATTCCGTTTTGTTCTTGCAGGCTGGCCAAAGGCCTCTCCGGGCGCGACATTTTTTTCTTTTTTCTATCGTCATCATCATCACCGTCCTCGTTACAGTTATCACTGCTATTATTATCCCCAGCTATTTCTACTAACAGACACCAGACTGCCTGTCAAGAAGGCACAGTGACGAAACAGATGAAAGCCCTCTAATTGGTAAGTTTGAAACAACAATAGGAAAGAAGCCTCTGATTCCAGTTACTGTTTTTTCAGTACCTTGGTAATCAAATCAGTCACTTCTTCAGGAAAGAATAAAGTCTACCTGATAGTGACCATTTTCTAAATGACATGATGATGTTGGTGTTGTTTGCAAAGCAAACGTTTAGTGTCTGTGTGTGTTTGCGTGTATGTGGGGGGAGGGGAAGGAGGAATGGAGGGGGAATAAATACTGGGGTTCTGGTGGGTAGGCGGAGGACTATTTTTCTCTCACTAACCATATGCAACTGTCTCCTAGAACAAGAGAAGTTACACAACAATTCTTCTTAATTCTGTGAACCTTAACATTTTCTTTAACTACAGAAAACAATAGCTGAAGCAAACAGGATCTCAGAAAGGCAGTTAAAAAATATATTGTGACCATGACTCATTTCTTTTCTTCCCAGATCTTTGTGTGGTCCATAAATCTAAATGAATTTATATACATTTTTAACCAAATAGACCTAAAGTCTAAATTTGTGTGCCTTTAGGAGGAAAGTGCCCTTTAAAAATGTGTTGATTACAAGAAAATATGCTTGCCTTAGTAACAAACTTCTGGACATTTTCCTTCCTTTATGTTAGAGGAAACTCTTCGTACCAAAAGCTTTCTCCTTTCTTAGGCATGTTAAGTGAGCTAAAAGCATGGATGAAACCTAGAGCGAGTATGAATTCTTCTAGGTAGATGTATGTCACTGTGCAGAAAGACTAAGTAATGGAAAGCTGGAGTTTTTAAAATAAGATCTTAGAGAACGTGTAATCAACCCTCTTGTTTCAGATAAAGAATGAGGCTCAAAGAAGTTAAATGACTTGCCCAAGATCCTACACTTATATTACAGCAGGTGTACGGTTACAGTCCAGCTCCTACCAACTCACCCGGTGCTGTTTCCACCATACCACACCTCTGAAAAGTTGTTTATAAGTTGAACTTCTCTTTTAAATGGGTCCTATTTTGTACATACTAGGCTAACCAGACATGTGAAAAAACTTTGTGCTGAATCTCCTTTAAATGTCACTTTCTATTCTAGCCTATAAACCCAGTTTTGTGAATACACAGGGGGAGTTAGTGTTCATTAAATGCTTACTGTGTGTTAGGCACTACCCTCAGCACCTTCCCTGAATTCACATTCGATCTGCACACTGCTCTGTGAGGTTGGTACTCCAGCTTGTAAGGAGTAAACTGAGGCACAGAGAGATTAAGTAACCTGCTCAAAGTCAGAGTGAATTAAGAGGCAAAGCCCAGGCTGTAACTCCAGAGCTGAAGTTCGTGACTATTGTTCCCCACAGAGCCTCCTTAAAATGAGGCACTAGCTGGACAAGCTTTCACATAAATTGGCAAACAGGAGCCAGAAGTCTGAAAACCAAGTAAAAATACACTGGATGTTGCACTCTCTAATCTTTGCAGAGTAAGTTAAGTGAGATAATCACTCTGGAAAGTATCAAGCACACACATGTGAAGTGCAGTGTGAATGTAAATCTCTTAGGAAGATAATTTGTCCAACCCAGTGGGTGTTCCTATTCCATTTCATCACAGTGGAAACAGGTGGTAGTTTGGCAAGTTAAATAAATCGCTTAAGTCACATCGCTTAAGTTCAAGGCAAAATGAGAATTTGAATCTGAATCTTGTCCGATTCCCAACCTGACTCTTCACAGTGCCTGTTTCAGTTGAAATAATCACCTTAATAATCACACATGCTCAGCAGCTAAATTTTTACAGGCTCATCCAGCCCTGCATTGTTGAGGTTTTTACTCCCCTCCAGGGTGGGGCTGCAGTGTGGTGCATCAGTCTGTAGATGGCGCTCTTCAGCACCGTAGCCAGACGTAGTGTGTAAGAGAAAAAGCCCTTTGAGGAAAGAAAGGTGGCCTGGGCATGTTGGAGGCTGGGTAAATAATTACTAAATTGTCCAATCTAGGCTTCCTAGTTGTGAGCATTTTTTAAGTCCTGAGGGGAGTGAATATCTAATTGGTATAACCCGAGGACACATCTGAAGAAGTGAAAGCTGAAGAATGGAGCCTAAGCTCAAACTCCGTGTCCCTAAATACCTGTCATCAAAGTAAAGCAGCAAATTCAGAATCTGACCAACAGCAACAAAGCTTGAGTAGATATTCTTCAAACGATTTAAATTGTGATAAAAACCTAAGTTATGATTTTAAATAATTCTGAGGCCAGAACAAAATAATGGAAAGATTAAATGTTAATAGTGGTTACATCCTAGATGATTGGATACAAGGGAGTCTTGTGCTATACTTAATTTTTTCTTCAGTGAACTTGTATTACTTGGGAAATCACAAAAAAACCCTTACTAATATTCTTTTAAAAAATTGTTTGATAGAGTTTTTTCTTTTTAAGTTACTAGATATGGTTTCTTATGGAAAACAATTTATGAGGTCCATGAGTCCAGTTTACCATTATTTGGACATTTCCAGATTCTAGAAAAGCTCTTGCCTATGGCCAATTCACAGGAAGCGTTTAAACAAGACATCTGTAGACTAGACTAGCCATTTATAATCGCAGCCCTTACAGCCATATCCCACCCCACAAGGCTGCTGGTGGAAGAGCGGTGAAATAAAGACAGAAAACCAAGTGGTGCCCCTGGATGGGAGAAGCTAGCATGGCAGCATTCCAGCCTGCAAAAAAAGGAAAAAAGGAAAGAGCATGGAGAGTTGGGGTGCCAAATAAGTCCAAGCAAGAGTGAGAAAGGTAGAAGAGGCAGAGAGGTGGGTAATGCAGATCAAAGCAGTACGGGACCAGGAGAACCATCCCTGGGTTGTTTGTGCAACTGCTACCCTTGAAGTCCTGCTGTGTGCAAAGCACCACCAAAAACTTCCCTTAAGATGTTAGATAAGAAAACATAGAAGAGGGACAAGGGGAAAAGTTTACTACTATTTTCAACTCTAAACTAAACTGTTATCTACTCATGACTTGAAAAAAAAAAAGTATTTGGAAGAACCATTCAACTCCCCTGTCCCTGCTTTGCCTTGTATTCCTTGGGTGTCTAGGTCGATATTCACAACCACCCAACCATCCAGAACGCTTTCAAAGGACCCAAGTCCTTACCCAAGCTGCACAAAATGTCCCAAGCTAAGCAAAGTAGGCCAGATGCTCCTGACAAAGTCGTGTTTACCTTCACCAAAAATATCATCGTCTTCTTCCACCAGGAGCTCCTCGGGGTCCAGACACTGCATCTTGGAGAGGCAGGCAGCCTGTGGCAGCCCCGGCAGTCTCCGCAGTCACACTGCGGCGCCCCCCCCAAACCCCCGCGATTTCCTCCTCGGGTTGCCTAAGCCCTCCGGGAGGGTAAGTTCCCCTCTGCCCTGGAGAAAGCAGCTTCACTCAGATGAATAGGCTTCGTGAGCCTTTTGAAGAGAGCTTTCCAGGTGGAGTAATTCTCACCACTGAGAACAAAAATTTTTTGGAGGGGGGCTGCAGGTCAGGTAGGATCTGAATACCAGTATCACTTAAAGTCTGAAAGCAATGAATTCTATTTCAAAGCTACAACTTTCATATTTTCTTAGAAAGGAAGGTGGGCTTTCAACTTTCTTACCTATGAATTTGAGCACAATGGCTAGTGTTGAAAGAGAGGGGGTTCACATTTCTCATATCTTAGTTTTGCTTCAATGACAATTTACCTGAAAGAAAAACAAGCCACTATGCTAAACCAAAGCAGGCATTTGGAGGGGCAGAGCTTTTATTCCACTCAGTAATAGTTTGCAAACCTCTTGCAGTTGATGATTAGAAACTTTTCAATGCTTAAATCAAATTGAGCACATCTAGGCTCTTATTGGCTCAATTACATCTACAGTCAATAAGTAGATAAGTAGTTTGCATCATTTCACAATATTTACTCAGTCTGGTTCTTCAGACTTTATCATTTAAAGGAGAAAGAAGAAAATGTAACTCTAAAAACAAGCAGTTCCTCCAGGAGGGAGAAGTAACAATTGAACTTTGATGTGAGTACCAGAAGCTGGTGTCACCATATCAAACTACCCAAAGTGTGCTAAGTTTTTTGACTGTTCAAACACATATCTCTGGGTAACACTGCAACTTCATCTGGGGGTTTCCCAGAGCTCTCTGTCATAAAACCTCTCAGGAAGTCAGAAGCTCAGAAAATGCAAATGGAGAAAATATTAAGTAGTTGTTGGCCCAAGGTGTTTACTTCTGGAAAATTTATTTTATGAGTAAGTTCTAAAAAAATGTAATGTATTTTAATAGACATTATTTTTTAGGGCAGTTTTAGGTTCACAGCAAAATTGAGGGAAAGGAACAGAGATTTCCCATATACCTCTGCCTCCACACATACATAGCCTCCCTCACTATCAACATCTCATCAGAGTGGTACAATTATTACAACTAATGAAGCTACATCGACTCATCATTATCACCTAGAGTTCATAGTTTAGCTTAGGGTTCACTAGGTATTGTATATTCTATGGATTTTGACAGATGTATAATGACATGTATCCACCATTATAGTATCATACAAAGTAATTTCACTTCCTTAAAAATAACCTGTGCTCTGCCTATTCATCCACCCCCCCCCCAGCCCCTAGCAACCGCTGATCTTTTTACTGTCTCCATAGTTTTGCCTTTTTGAGAATGTCATGTAGTTGGAATCATACAGAATGTAGACTTCTCAGATTGGCATCTTTTGCTTGGTATGCTTAAATGCAGTATGCATTTAAGTTTCTCCCATGCCTTTTCATGGTCTCATAGCTCATCTCCATTTTTTAAATTGAAGTATCATTGATATACAATTTTATATTAGTTTCAAATATGTAACACAGTGGTTCACCAGTTACCCATATTATTAAATACTCACCTCCACTGTGCAGTTACTGTCTGTCAACGTAGGAAGATGTTACAGAATCATTGGCTATATTCCCCATGCTGTACTACTATCCCCATGACCAACTTATATTATGATTGAGAATTTGGGTGCCCCTTTATCACCTTCCCCCTCCGCGCCCATCTACCCAAGCCCCGCCCCTCATGGTAACCACCAGCCACTTCTCAGTGTCTATGAGTCTACAGCTGTTTTGTTCATTCTGTTTTACTTTGTTTTTATAGTCCACAAATAAGTGAAATCATATGGTATTTGTCTTTCTCCACCTGGCTTTTTTCACTTAGCATAATACCCTTTAGATCCATCCATGTTTTTGCAAATGGCACGATTTCTTTTTTTATGGCTGAATAATATTCCATTGTGTATATGTACCATATCTTCTTTATCCATTCATCTATTGATAAACGTTCAAGTTGCTTTGATATCTTGAATAGCTCATTTCATTTTATCTCTAAATAATATTTCATTGTCAACAGTTTCTTAATCCGTTCACCTACTGAAGGGCATCTTAGTTGCTCCCAAATTTTGACAATTGCGAATAAAGCTGCTATAAACATCTGTGTGCAGATGTTTGTGTGGATACAAGTTTTCAAGTCCACTGGGTAAGTACCAAGGAGTGCAGCTGCTGGTTTGCATGAATATGTTAAATTTGTGAGAAACTGCCAAAGTGTCTTCCAGGGGCTGCACCACTTTGCATCCCCTCCCCCAGCACTGAGTGAGAGTTCCTGTGGCTCCACATCCTTGTCAGCATTTGGCGTTGGTGGTGTTCTGGATTTTGGCCATTCTAGTAGGCGAGTATCTCATTGTATTATGGAGTGCTTTTGAAGAGAGTCCCAGTGCTACTCTTCAAGCTAAGAACTTGTCCCCTCCTCTAACTGCATCCTTAAAATTACACCAGCTTCTCCCAGGGGAGAGTATGGAAAATGTATCTGGAGAAGTTCAGCCATAAGAAATGACCAGATTGGAGGAATTCTAGAGCCAGTCAGTTGTGACGGGCTATTTGAGGACCAGTAGTGGGCTCACTCTTACACTGGTTTCTGTGGGGCTCCCAGAGAGATTGTGCTGGAACCTCCAGTTGGCCTCAGCCAGGTCTGGGACCACCGTTTGGGAACAGCTTGGAAATGTGTGGGTGTTTTGGGTTGCACAATGACTGGGAGCTATTACTGGTATTTAATGTTGTGGTAACCTTCCTGCAATGCCTGGGACAGTGGCTGAAGAGGAAGAGCTGTCCAGCCCCATCTGCCAATGGTGACCCTCCTCTACATGAGTAACCCTGAGAGGCAGACAGCTGGAGCTGATTCTTTCTCTAGATTTCCTTTGCTTCCTTCCTTTCTGACCCTTCTACCACTACCCCCACCCTGACTCCCGTTCAAGTGACTTAATTATCTAAATTAAGTGTATTAAAGTAAGTCTGAATTGTGTAAGATCAGGCAGCCACTTAAGAATACAGTAAGGAAGCTCTTCAAAACATTAAAACTAGAACTACCATATGGTCCATCAATTCCATTTCTGGGTATATATCCAAAAGAGTTGAAAACAAGATTTTGAATTGGCACTTGTACTGAGTCACTGTAGCATTATTCACAATAGTCAAGATGTGGAAGCAGTCAAAATGTCCACTGATAGATGAATGGCTACAGAAGATGTGGTGTATACACACACACAGACACAGACACACACACAATGGAATATTACTCAGCCTTAAGAAAGGACATCCTCTCATACACTACAACATGAATGAGCCTTGAAGACACTATGCTAAATGAAATGAACAAGTCATAAAAATACAAATACTATATGATTCCCTTTTTGTGATGTATCTAAAGTAGTCACATTCATAGAAACAGAAAGAATGGGGTTTGCCAGGAGTAGGCAGAGGGGCAAAATGTGAGCTGTTGTTTAATGGGTGTAGGGTTTCAGTCATGTAAGATGAAAAGGCTCTAGAGCTCTGCTGTACAACAATGCGCATATAGTTAATACTACTATTATGTACATCCAGAAATTGTTAAGAGGGTCAATTTATGTTACATGCTTTTCATCATACATGCACAAAAATGGGCCCAGATATAGGAAATCTGGATGCAGACTGGAACTCCATAGATGTGGCTGGGGTGCGAGGATGAGTATCAGCTTTGATCATTACTACATTTCTCACCCATTGTCCTGTGTCCTTAAATCTTCACAACGCCATGAGGGGAATACCATTCTAATAGGTGTGTAGTGGTATCTCATTGCATTACTGAGTGCTTTTGGAGAGAATGTGTTTCATTTTACAGATGAAACAATGGGACTCTGAGAGCTTAAGTAACTTTTCTAAGAACATATAGCTAATGAGTGGTAGATGTGACTAACTCCAGAGCTGACTCCTACCTCCCATTTAAACAGCTTCATGGAGTGCCTGCGGATGATCTGGTCACAACAGCATCCCAGGGGCTCTTGGGAGCTGCACCACTTCCATCTCACAAACACCAGGTCACCACAGTAACCCTGGTTCCCCAGCCGTTCTTCTTCAGCAAGCTAGCATGACCTCTCTGAGCCTCTTTAAATGGAGAAAATAATATCCTTCTGTTAAGGGTTTCAAATACATTATGTTGAGGTCCTAATCCCCAGTATCTCAGAATGTGACCTTATTTGGAAGTAGCATTGCAGGTAATTGTTAAAATGAGGTCATAGTTGAGTAGGGTGGGCCCCTAAATCCAATAGATATTGTCCTTATAAAAAGAGGAGATTTGGACACAGACACACACGCACACAGGGCGAATACCGCGTGAAGATGAAGGCAGAGATCTAGCCAAGGAACACCAAAGATTGCCAGCAAACCACCAGAGGCTAGGGAAGAGGCCTAGAACAGATTTTTCCTCACCATCCTCAGAAGAGACCAGTCCTGCCCATACCTTGACCTCAGACTTCTAGCCTCCAGAACTGTAAATCAATAAATTTCAGGTATTTAAGCCATCCAGTCTGGGGTACTTTTATGGCAGTCCTAGCAAATGAATACACTTTCTCCTCTGGTTTGTTTTGAAGATTAAATAGGATAATTCATATAAAGGAAATACCATAGCATGTGGCACACCGTACATACCCAGTTATAGTCATCCAATGAAAGCAGAGAATGCAGAAAACATGGCCCTGGCTCTCCAAAGTTCACAGTCACCTTAGCCAGATAAGGCATATATGCATGATGTGTTAGCTAAGAAGGAAAATTAATGAGCTACAGATGCATGCAGCAGTATGGATGTTTTCAAAAACATAATGTTTACTAAAGAAGTCTCATAAAAATATAAGTAGTGAGATTTAATTTATATAAATGCCAAAAATAGGCAAAATGAAAAAAATATAAATAACAGTGAACATATAGTTCTAGGAATAGTTCTAAATACCTTGATTTATCTGTCACACCAATCCTATGAGATATGTATAATAATCATCTCCATTTTAGTTTAAGGTCCAAGAGGTAAAACGATGCACCCAAGATCATGTATCCAGTAAGTGGTGGACCTGATATGTGACTCAAGTCCCAGAGTCTACACAATATCCTGTTACACTGTCTTTACATATGAGGAAAGCATGAAGGAATGCCGAGCCATTGCTGTTCCCCGACTGCAAGTACTTGAAGCCTTTATTCACATGGCTCCCCTTCTCCTTTTCGTCCTACCAACTCGGGACACATGCACTCATCTTTCTAAGCGCTACCACCTCCATGAAGCCTTTTCTGACATGCTCAGGTGGAAATGCTTGTCCTACTCCCTGTCCACTTATTTATGTATCTATTTCACCCCTGCCCTTTGCTCCTTAAGGCCACGGATCATTTCTTCTTAAATTTTAAATGCCCTGTCTTCCAGGATGGTGTCATGAAGAAAGCCATTAATCAATATACATTTTTTAAAATGTAGTCAACAAATGACTAACTGAATGGCAGAAAATTCTGGTGGGAACTGAATATGTGAGAGCAAGAATTCTTACTTGGGAATTAGTCCTAGAATATGTAAGAGAGAAAAAATATCCTTTTAGGTCTTTAACTGGGGCCTATTAATTAAATTGCTAAAAGACAGATTAATAGGAGAAAAGGCATACATTTTTATATGCAAGGGGGCTTCACAAAAAAGGAATGAAAATCCCAAAGAAGTGGTTAGACTTGAGGACTACATACAATTTTAACAAAGAGTGATAAATTGTGGAGAAGTGACTAGACAAAGCAAGAGACGAGAGTTGGGCTCCTAGTGGTGGTAAATTGTGGGAAAGTGACTAGGAAAGGTATGGTACTTAAGGGTTGTTTAATAAGATTTGTTCTGCAGACTTATCTCATTGTCTCTGGTGATAAACGTAGTTTCAGTGATGAAGAGTCATTCTCTTCCTCCTGGTAAGGGGTGGGGGGGAAGCACCTTTACAAAGGGAAATTTATGCCCTGCTTTTAGGCAGAGAGTTTTATACTGTTTCTTAATTGCTTTCAGCTAAAACAACCCTAATGCCAATGTGGTATATTTGGGAGCGGCATATTCTGTTTCTCTTTAAATCCATACTAGAAAAGGTAGACGAAAGCTAGGGAAACTCAGTGTTCAGAGCTGGGCAAGTCAGTGAGGTTTCAAAGGTAAGTGGTGTAGGTCAAGGGGGGAGTAGTCTGACTAGGAAGTGAGAGGTGAGTCTGAACAACCAAAGGACATTGTTTTTCAGTGATTGAAGCAAACAGCTCTGGTAATTGAATTTGGGGTGGAGAACAAAAGTAAGGATGAGCCAGTATGAGAACTATTTGACCAAAGGCTGACTTGTGACAGTCTGGGCTAAGTTTAACAACAGAACTTCATCAAGATCAAAAGCACAGGAACCTGGCAAAGCTTTTATACTCTAAACAGTTGGTACCCACTTTGTGCTGTACTGGGTGTGTAAATTTCAAAGATTTGAAAGGCCTAGTCTTTGCTGTGAGGAACTTTACTCACTCATTCATTAATTCATCCATTCATCATCCATTTGAAAAATAATAATGAATGTCTGCTATATTTCAGATACTGTGAGAGACATCTAAGTAAATGTATAAATGACTATGCGTGTGTTGTGTTGAACATATGTACACAGTAGTACTATTTTGTGGTATGAGAATTTAAGTTATAATGATCAACAATTTATTATTTTAAACATTTCTGCATCGTTTGCTGTTTCATAGAGAGGAGGCCACACTGTGGAGGAAAATGCCATCATCTAATGTGGGCTTTCATTCCAATAGAGGGGTGAGTTGCACAATTTTCTTTCTGTACCCACTTGTGGAGAATTTTCCACTCCCTCCAGAAAGTGTTTTTAAATACTTAATTTTCAGTATAAAACCTTCAGAGCAGGGAAAAGAATCTGAAATAATTAGGGGTAAGATGTCCAAAAACAGAAAGGAGAACAAAGTAGGAGAGAGGAATTGAAACTGTGGGGAGGGGTTGGAATCAAGAAAGAAAAAGAAGGTGAAAAGACCACAGAGACATAAATAATCTCATCTTTGAGTAACTTTGCCTATAAAAGTGCATATAAAATGTGTCTAACTGCAAAATGCCATGACCCAGTAGCTGGGAGTAGAGAAACATGATTCTTAACGATCCTGTTTCCACATTGCAAAGAGAAGATACCCACCTCATGGGATTACAACCCTCCCAGAGGTTTTGGAGGTTGTCCTGTTCACTGTCCCCAGTAAGTTTTAAGGGTGTCTTTCAGCTGTAGAAGTCACACTCAAGGCCACTTACTGCAGGCTGACCAAAGTCCTGGGTGGTTCTTCAATAGGACTGTGGGTAAAATTGTAACATTTCCAGAATATCTCGCCTGGCTTTCGTGCATTTGTATATCCTCAGAGGTGGAGAGAAGTTCACCTCCACATCAATGGGTAATTACCTGGGCAACCGAGGGTGTGTCTGAATCTGAGAGGTTAAAAGGAAGGGGCTGGCTTGTTTGCTTGCTGGCTTCTTCCAGAGCAGAGGAGAAAGACGGCCTGGGACTGCAGCTTGTGAGCAATAAATGGATTTTAAACTTTATCTCTCCCTTTGACTGATTTTGGTTTTTAGAGGTATTTTGCCCCAGGATTTCCTCTCCCCGGACGTACAAGGACTAACAACAATGAGGGTAATTGCCTAGTGAACAAATTTGCTCACTCCACTCTGGAAGGAAGGGGGAGAAGCCAGCAAAAATGGTCTTTATGGCAAAACTCGCTTTGGGTATAATTTGCAAGGTCAGCCTTGGGCTAAGGGTATGATTGCTGGGAGTGGTTAACCTGCAACTAGTGACTTTCTAAAATGGCATCAAAGGCACTGGTTCTGGGATTTGGTAGAACTGACTTTTTATCCTGGCTTTGCTACTACCCAGCTGTTGACTGAAGTTTTTGAATCTGATTCTGAATCTGTAAAATGGGATGATAATCCGTGGTTCAGCCCTGTCTCTTCTGCTGCCCCAAATTAAAATACATTCTTCATCAATACTTTGTGCTAACTATACAAACACAACTTTAAGACCCAGTCTCTTGCCTGTACCCTCTTTCTCAACCAGAATGTAATCCCAAAGCCCCTCCAGTACAGAAATCCTGTGACTTCCACTGATAATAAAATTTACCCCCTTAGGTTTTGGTGACATGAACTGAAGTGGAAATCCTTCCCCGTGGCCTTGTCATCAGCTTCGCAATGGTTGCCAGGGATCACTGTGCAGTGTTCCCCTCCTCACCCTTTTTAACCTCAGGACCATTTTCTTGGTATAGGAGCTGCAGAAAGCAACTGAAGCAGTCAGGGAAAGAAACCTTGAGAGGGTAGAAAGAATCCTCCATGTCTGTGAGAGATTTGGGGAAGAATTACAACCCTGTCCCCTAGACTGTGACTCTAGACCCAAGAAAACATCTCTGTTCACAGAAGGGAGGTCAGATGAGAAGGTATAATGTTTTCAACTTTGAAAGCAAAGCATACCTTTCCCCACCCTAAATTTTATGATCAGAGGTTGCTCTGTGGTACATAAACCACTAGATGCCAAACCAAGGGATAATATAAAATATTACTGTTGAAAAGTGAATGACATTAAATGATTGGTACTTAATCCTTTGGAAAATCACAAAACGTTTTTTAATTATTTTTTTTCAAAAATTGAAAAAGGATTTCATTGAGTCATTATTGATAGATCAAGAAGCATAATTTTTTGTGATAAATCATAATGTGATTTTTGGCATACGATTGAGAAAAGTTTAAGGAATCAGCTGTAAAATCAGAGACAATGGTGTAGAAAAGACCTTCAAAGACCCTCTCTTCTGTAAAAGAAATGAGAAACACTGGCAAAATGGAGTCAGCTTTTTCAGAACTCTGGAAATTCAACAAAGGATTACAGCAGTGCAGGAAATGTTTATTCAAGAAAAACAACTTAATTTCCATAAGAACAGTGAGTTTTGTGGTATTTTAATTTGTCCTATTCCCATCTTTGCTGTCCCAGCTCTATGGTAGCCTTGAAGACAAGAAGCTGGCAATCACAGTGAAAATCAGCACACTGGTAGTCATTGGGGCAGCTGCAGAATGGGGTTGGAGCTTCTTCAAAGCCCCATACTCTGAAATTTGTCAAGATTTGGTTCCCTGGAGGACCCCATTTGCAAAGCTGTCTTTACTTGACCTGACTCAGAGTTGCCCAGTATGAATAGCCCTTCCCCTGAGCCTGCTTGTTGAAAACAATAGAAGCAATTGGTGAATTGCCTGAGGCATTTGGAAGAGTTGGGGCAAACAATAAGCAAACCAAAATCTTAGGAAGGGAAATCTGGAGAATCAGATGGTCAGAGGAGGCTTTGAAAAGTTCTGACATATTCCTTGTACTCTAGAAAGCCAAACATGTGTAGGGCTGTGCGTATGCTTAGGAAAGACCTGAGAAGGCCATAAAGTCTTCACTTTGGCTAATCTTGAGGCTCCTCTGCAGAAGCAGGAAGTAAAGGTTAAGGCACAATTGTAAAGTGCCTATCTGGGTCATGGAGATGTTTCCCAGCTTACATACAGAGCTCCTTAAAAAAGACTAAGAATTGTTTCCAAGCATCTAAGGAAATCTCTCTCCAACACGAGCTGACCACTAAGCAATTAAGCAGAGATTTCAGTGGTCACAAATGATAAAGAACACAGGCTTTAGAGAACTAGTTCAGAAAAGTCAGTAAACAACAGCAAAACCCTAGGGAAGGGAGAGAGTCTGATTTCCAGGTTCTCATACAATATTATTTAAATTGTCCAGTTTTCAACAAAAAATTATGAGACATTCAAAGATACAAGAAAGTATGGCCTATACAGAGATAACAAAACAAAACAAAACCAATCAGTAGAAACTGTCCCTGAAGAAGCCCAGATGTTGGACGTATTCGAAGACTTTAAATCATCTATTTAAAATATGTTCAAAGAACTATAGGGAACTGTATATGAGAAAAATGTCTCAGCAATAGAGAATATCAATAATAAGATAGAAATTGTCTGAAGAAAATGCAATAGTCACTCAAAAAGATTTATGCACCCCCATGTTCATTGTAGCATTATTTACAATGGCCAAGGTATAGAAACAACCTAAGTATCCATCAATGGATGAATGAATAAATAAAAATGTGGCACATTTTTACAATGGAATATCATTCAGCAAGGAAAAAAGAATGAATTCTTTCCATTTGCTGCAACATAGTTGGGCCTTGAGGGCATTATGCTAAGTGAAATCAATCAGACAGAGACAGACAAATACTGTATGAACTGTCTTATATGCAGAATCTAAAAACAAAGAAACAAACAAGTTCATGGATACAGACAACAGATTGGTGGTTGCCTGAGGGGAGGTGTGGGAGGGTGGGAGAAATGAGTTAAAATAAAAAATATATAAATTATAAAATAAAAAACCAAATAGAAATCCTGGAGATGAACATATAATAGCTGAAATGAAAAAATTACTAAAGAGGATCAACATCGGATTTGACCAGGTAGAAGAAAGAAGTAGCAAACTTAAGAGAGGTCAATTGAGATTATACCATCTGGAAAGAGAAGGAAAAAAGAATTAAGAAAAATGATCAGACCCTCATAGTACTGTGGGATACCATGCAGCATACCAATATACATATAGGGGAACTCTCAGAAGGAGAAGTGGGCGAAAGAGGGGCAGAAAGACTATTTGAAAAAATAATGGCCAAAACGTTCCCAGATTTGATGAAGAGCATTAATCTGTACATCCAAGAAGCTTAACAAACTCCAAGTAGATAAATTCAAGGAAATTTGCATCCATACACATCATAATCAAACCATCAAAAGCCCAAAACAGTGAATCTTACAGCAGAGAGAAATTCCTGTGTATAAGGGATTTTCAATGAGACTAACAACAAGTGATTTCTAATTAGAAACCATAGAGTGCTGAAGATAGTGGATAAAATATTTAAAGTCCTGAAGGGAAAAAATTTGTCAACCAAGAATTCTGTATCTGACAAAATTATCCTTCAAGCATAAAGGAGAAATGAATATATTTTCAGATATACAAAATCTGAGGAATTTCATTTATAGTAGAAATATAGTTTAGACTTACCTTACATGAAATGCGAAATGGGTTCCTTCAGGTTGAAATGAAAGGATGCTAGAGAGTAAACTTGAAGACAGAAGTAAAGTTAAAGAACACTGGCAAAGGTAATTGCATAAGTAAATAGGCAGTGTAAGTGTATTTTCCCCCATCTAATTTAAAAGACAACTGCATAAAGTACAAATTATAAATCTGTGTTGATGGGTACACAATATACAAAGATGTTATTTGTTTGACAATAACAGCACAAAGGAGGGAAGAAAGTGAAACTATATAGGATCAAAGTTTTTATATACTATTGAAATTAAGGTGGTACCAACCCAAACTAAATTGTTATAAATTAAGATGTTAATTTAATCCCTAGATATTAACTAAGAAAATAAATTAAAAATATGATAAAGGAAGTGACAAGCGACAAAGCAGTTAATACTGTATACTAGGTAATATCTATTTAACACAAAGAATTGGGTAACACTGCTTTTAACAAACTCCCTTCATTCTCATTTATTTATTTATGTAAACTTGGCTTCTTAGTGCTTTTACCTATTGAAACAAAATAGTTTACTATAGCAAAAATTAATATTCATCCAAAGATAAATGAACTAATTGAAAAAGTCATTTCCATCCATCTCATTAACACAGATTTCCAATAAAATTTTATTTCATGTTAGAAGATGGTAATTATTTATCAATATATGTATTATATTTAACTTGATTTGATCCATTGTGTATCAGTAATAATTATAATAGCTATCCTGATCAAAGTTTTAATACTTAAAACTCTATAGTCACAAGAAAATATACATACATATATACACATATTTTTTCTAATAGAGAAATATGATAGAATGATAAAAAATGACTTTCAAGTATAGAAATACATTACGTTATAAGAAGGAAAATTTTCCCAAATTTGGGCTGAAGTTAACCTCTAGGTGTAGTGAGATCAGTAACACCTCTGGAATGTATCTGGCAATCCTGATCAAATGTTCCATCAATTTTCAGATTGATTTTTAATAAGATAAGAGTCCTCCTGGAATATTGATTTATCTTTTTTTTTTTTTTTTTTTTTTTTTTTTTAAAAAATTTTTTTTTATTTTTATAATAATAATAAAATAATATAGGGACAACCGCGAGGAGGTTAACGGGGGGGGGGGGGGGGGGG